>CM031237.1:154479280-154566183 GCA_018340775.1 Taxus wallichiana var. yunnanensis
GCCATGTATTGCTAAATAAATTTCCACTCCTAGTTTTTTCCATTATCATGCTCAATGCTCTCATGAGAACAAAACCCAATAGCCCAATGAAAATGTTCATTGAAAGGTAGAAATCCAACTAAAGGTGAGATTGAACTTGTAACTATGATGGGCTTCGAACATATTCCCACAACAGGCTACCAACAGTCCTTTCCAAAGCTACTCACAAGAGGGGAACCTTATTTCTATCGAAGATATCTTACATGCTCAATTATATAATTAGTATCTCTAGAGTTATTAAATGTCCTATATATTCCTTCCTTTCAGACTCATCTACCTCTACTTTCTAAGATCATAATTTTTGTCATTCCCAAAATATTTATATTTCCCTTAGTGCCGATATAATCTCTATCATACCCACCTGAACCAAAAGCCTTTGGGTATAGCAGTGAGATAACACAGTGTCACTACCAAGTTCCCATAGTGGGTAGGACAAATAAAACTTCATAATAAAATGTATGAAATTCTACAGACATGTAGAATCTCCAATGACGACTCGTGAAACATGATCACATCTCTCACTATCCATATTTGTATCCAACATGCCCGCAATAGCCAAATGCATTTTCAAATCCCAACCACCATATAAAACCTCTAATTGTACATGCATTCCAAAAAAACACATGATTTCAAATAATGGACACTTGAAATGAGATTAATACCATTCAATGGAGTCACATCCCAACACTCACAAATGGTCAATGAATGAGGCAAGATGATCTATACTCTACATATGTGGAGGTGTATAAGAGGAAGCAACTATGAAATGAAAACAAAGTAATAAATCATCAAATCAATGGAATTCCTAAATGTGTGGGTCAAATTACTATTGTCTGAAGACACACCATTGCAAAGGTGAGATTATATGAAAAGATCTAAGCATACATGCAATAAAAGCAAATATTCTACTTTATAAGAAATACACATAATGATATGATAAAATAAATACCAGATTTAACGTGGTTCACCAAGTGTGGGCATTATCCATCAAGAAAAAATCCAATCTATTATCCAAAGCTTTCTCTGCACAAGATATACAATGAATATTTACAATCTTCCAGGCACTCTCTCGGGATAGTATAGTACTTTCTTTCTCAAGCTTCTTTTTTCTTCTTCCAAGAATTCTTTCACAATTATTCGACTATAATCATCAAAATTTTCTTGCTATTTTTAATTCTTCAAATTATTACTTCTAAACTCCTAGCTTTCACACTTATATAGGTATATACAAACTTAGGAACTTAGCCATGTAATTCCAACTGCTATGATTCTCTTAATACTAAAATAGATCTAATTCCCTGAAAGTTAATTTAAATATCCACACACAGAGCAATCGATGCTTCAGTTAGCTCATAATCGAATGCTAAATTTTATTTCTCACCAATGTCAATATGCAGGTGACCGATTGTCGGTAACCCTCCATAACCACAATGATGGTTACCGTATTTTCCTTCAACAAGTTTCATATTGCATGCTAATCTAAAGTGAATTTAGCTCCACAAACCGAACAATATCCCACTTGTAGATTACCATTACCGTACCTCATACTTGTACAACATCATTTCTTTGATCCTTCCTCAGCTTTTGTTTCTTCCTTCTCAAGTTCTCAAACCATCAAGCCCAAGTGGATGCAGCCTCTAACGCTTCCTTTTATAATACTTTCTATGTAGGCATATCCATTGTGGAAAGTCTCCTACCTCATGGCTAAGGAATATTTTCCATATTCATCCGACTTGATCCTCTCTTAATACTAACGTATTGAAGTGATACTTAAAATCGAATGTGTTTGCCTCTCGACATAGAAAGCTTGAGTTCTCTTTGATAAAAATGAATTACACTTAACTATTCAACAAAATTTTTCAATCATCTATCTCTCCTTTCCTAAATCCTTCCACAGTAGAACCTACTTAATCCATATCATCTCCTCGTTTAGCCTCTGTGAGTATACAATATACAATTCTTCCTCCTCGTAGGAGGTGTGCCATGCCACAAACTAGAACCGTAAGAAATCCAACTAACTCGCACATCCGACCTACATCAGAAAATATATCCGCAGAGTGCTCCTCCTACTATCCAGACTCCTAAACAGTATCTGAATCAACATGGCCACATAATGAAATATCCAAACGTCTAGAGCATAGTATAATCTTATGGTTACGTTAGATGTCCCTCTCAAATACCTGAGTATCCATTGTAATTTCTATTTCCAATGCTCTTTACTGTCAGCATGGGCATATTCCAGTCACCACTCCCACTTCCTATGCAATGTCAGTTTTTGGTCTAAGATACAACCATAATATCATACATGGAGAATTCTCTAACCACCGGGGCTTGGCTATGGAAACTCTCGGCCATGGGTTTGACCTCCTCGTGTATGGTGTTGCACTCCATCTTTTACTTAATTTGAAGTGTGCAGCTACAGGTGTGTACTAACTGTGCTCTTACATTATGCATCTTGAACCTTTCTAACACCCCAGATATAATCCTCCCGTAGATAAATAAAATTCTCTGTTCTTCCTATCTCCGTCGTATTTGCATGTTAAGGATTCTTTTCACACTCCTGTAAATCCTTCATATAAATGTGTGATATAGATTCCCTTAAGCTCACCAATGTCCCGTATACTATATCCTACAATAAAAATATCATCCACATACAATAACAAAAATAATACAGCTCCTATTTCCAAGCTTATCAAATAAAAAAATGGCCGATTTACATCTCAAGCGCGCCTATATATACTTTTCCAACCTAATACACTAATATAACCTTATCCTTGACTTCATACTAAAGCCACTAATGTATATAAATATTCTCATCCAAATCTTCACATGAAGGAAATTCTATACTCACATCTAGTTTCTCTTAAATGCAAATCCTCTATCAGAATTCAAACCTCAATACAGAGAATGAAGAAGTCATCTTAACAACAGAGAAACTATTTCACCAAAATAAATACCTTCTTTATGTGTAAAACCCTCACTACAAGCCTTGCCTTTGTACCTTTTCTATCCACCCTTCTTCTGATCCTTGTAAACCCATGTGTTCTGCGCTTCCTCTTACATGCTAAGTAACTTAACCAAATTCCCTATTTCTGTTCTATTCTAAGGAGTCCATCTCCTCATCCATGCAATGCTCCCACTACATGTGGTCTCATCCTACATTATTTCTTCAAAATTTCCTCCTCGGGCTCACCATTATCAATCAATAATAAATAAACTAGAGAAGGTGTAAATCTTTCAGTAGGTTTGTCTACCTTTCAGTGACCTTCTCACAGAGCTTGGGGCAAAATGTGAGGGATCATTCGACCTCCCAGGAAATTAGATTCAAATATGTTAGTGAGTGACACTTGGGTCAATCGAACTCGATGTTGGTTTCTTAGCTAACCAATGCCGGTTTGGCCTCTTCTCGTAACTGACACCAATTTAATCACTCAATGTTGGTCGTGTGGTCAACCAACACCAGCTACTATGTAAATTCATGTCTTCAGATATTTTCAAATTCGAGAGTTCATTTTCATCTACACAAAATTCTCAACCACTTCATCCTTGGGTACCAAAATTTGATCCTCAGACATTCTCTTTTCATCTCCATTCAATATCACTGACTCCTCGAAAATTTTAGGATTCTCTAAATCTCTAAAATGGAATCCAAAATCACTCGTCAGATCCCATATAACCAATGAAAGTGCATCTCTCAGATTTCGTGATCCAACTTTTTCCTTTTCCTTTAATATCAATATGCACAAAATCTTCTAAAACAAAACTTTAAGAAAAGAAAGAGCTACTTCTTTTCCGGTCCAATATTCCTCTCGCTATTCCTCCATCTCGTAAACTTGAAGGCCCATGGTTAATCAACTACTTCTTCCCCAAAAACCATTACAAGGTCAATATGTAATGTATCCTTGGCGCTTCTCAAGACGCTCCATGATTATCATGTTCATTATTTCTGCAAACACCATTCTCTTGCGTGGTGTTCTAGAACCGTTCTTTCTACATATCCCATTAACTAATCAATAATCATTGAAATCCTTCAAGCTACGTAATTCACCACCATTGTCGATCTAAGGAACTTTAACTTTGAATTATATTCATTCTCAACAAGGTATTTCCATAGTTTAAAATTTTCAAAAACATCAAATTTATGTTTAATACATAATAAACCCATACCTTTCTTGTAGCATTATCAATGAAAGTAAACATACAATACAAGGATCCTCCATGAGAAGCTACCTAAGTCGGTCCCCACACATCCGAGTAAAAGGTTCCAATTTTGCTCCTTCTTAGTTGCCCCAACTTTAAGAAATCTCACTCCTCTTTTCTTTCCAAAGACATAATGCTAATAGAAATCAAAATGTATATTTCAAATCGATAACTTACCCTTAACCTTTAAGATCTACATTCCTTTTTTACCTCATATGGCCTAACCGATTATGCCACTTACATGCATCTAAATCTGTAGTGTATAATGCAGAAAGGAATCAGTAATACTGAGTAGATAAATATAATGTTCCTACCTTCTATACCTTCGCACAACAAAGGCACTCGGTGACTTTCCCAAATGCCTCTCCTATAAAAGTAACCATGCAACCAACTTCACCTAGTTTCCCCTCTTGGAGAAATAAGATTTCTCCTAAGGTTTGGCACATGCCTCACTTTTCAATACCCATGTATTTCCATTCTACAATTTTAGACGAACTTCCCTTTACCAAGTAAGAATACCGCAAGGTTCTATCATCACCCAAATAAACACGCCCAAAATTTCCCTGACATAATTTCTCAAATAAAATCCGATTAGGGGTCAGCATTGTAAAGAAGTTTTTCCTAAATCTAAAACACATGATTCAATTCCTCATTATTCTAAGGAAATAATAAGAGAATCTTGCATTACCTCTTTACAACAAGAATTGATTCTTTAGCTTTTTCCTCGGTTGTTGGTTCTCTTTATCACTCGACCAACAATATTTCTTTTCGTATGTCCTTTCTTTCCACAATTCCAACAAGTAATTCCCTTACCTCTGGATTTAGATCTTCTATCCCTTGACTTTGATTTTCCATTGCTCTTACTCTTGGACATCTCCTTCTACCTACCCCCGATTTCTACATTCAAAGCATTCCCGAGATGATGATTCCTTTGTACTTTTCCTGTGAATTTATTCATTCAAGATTATACTAACCACATCATCAAACTTCAAAACATTATTAGTAGATTTTATTACTAATAGCCATTGCAAGTTATCCCAACTATCGTGAAAATAACATAAGAATAAAGGTGCTTTCACTTCATCATCAAATGCTATAACAACTTGGATTTTAACCATTTACAATAGATCTCAAATCATTCAAATGATTAGATGTAGATCCACCTTCATGCATCTTAGAACTAAATAGTTTATTCATCTAATAAACTTTATTTGAAGCACTAGGTTTTTCTATATAAATTAGCAAGAGATTTTATTAACCCTACCGTGGAAGTCACTTTTGTAATATCGAAGCCACGAATGCCGCCAGGATCAATCTTATGGATCCCGAGAGCCTTTCGCATCAAGAATATTCCATTCTTCATCAGTCATCTTTGTAGTTCTAGACTTCTCGCCCCAACGAGTAAATACAAATCTCTTTTCACATGTATAATCCTTAATCTGCATCTTCCATAATTGATATTTTCGGCCATCAAATTTTTCTACCTTGTATTTATTTTCTTTCGCCATTGTTTGTAGCTCCAACTCAATAAAAACCCTCTCTCGTGACTAAATTTGTCAACACAAAAACCCTCAAACAAATATCTCGATACCATTTGTTGGGGTTAGCTTTACATCAAGTTATACTGAGATAATATATCATATCTAAGCATATATGCAAATAAAAGTGGATATTCTACCGTAAGAAATACAGAAAACAAGATATATAAATTAACACTAGATTTAATGGGGTTCACCCACAGTGTGGGCTACGCCCACCAAGAAACAATCCAATCTATTATCCAAATATTTGATAAGATATACAATGAAGTTTTACAATTTTCCACACCTCTCGTATGTAAAGTACTTTATTTCTCTCACGCTTTTGCTTCTTCTCCAAGAATTATCTCTCACAATAATCATCAACCTTTTCAAGTTCTTATTAATTTTGAAATTCTTACTTCTAAACCCTAGATTTCATGTTTATATATGCGTATAAAAACTTAGGGCACTTAGCCATGCAATTACAATCAATAAATCTACTTTAATACTAAAATAGATATAATTCCCGTGAGTTAATTAAAACATCCACACACATGTAATCGACGTACATTATCCTAACCAATGTCGGTTCTTTTTCATTTGATTGATGTCGATAGGTGACTCTAATGACGGTCCCTCTATAATCATGACAATTACTATATTTTCTAGCAAATTTCATATCATTGCATGCTAATCCAAGTAATTAAGCTCACAACTCAACAATTGTTTGATTCTCGAGGCCCCGTTGAAGGAAAATTTGTCAGCCTTCTTTTCGCAGGCATGTATCCTGGTTAAAATAGCCCAAAACAAACTATTAAAAATAGTTAGAAAACACGAAACGCCCTTTGTCGACTTCGATCGCCAAATCGAGCCGCCAAATTTAACATAGTCATCGAAACAACCATAAAGGCCTTTCCCATAGGAGGAGCATATTCTGCATAATTAAAGATATTAATAGAGTGGTGTACTCTCAAAATAAGCCACTTCTAATTAAAATCATAGGGATATTAATATTAAAAATAAAGAATATTAGTTAATATATAACCTTTTAAGTGGGAAATTATATAAGAAAGACCCATTTAAATAAATAGATAAATATTTAAATAATAGGAAATAATATTTATTGTTATTAGTAGGAAATGGGTCTCCTATGAAATAATAAATATGCATGTGTTTATTTTTGTAATTTTATACACACAAAATCAGAACTCTTCCCTAAATTTAAATCTTTTATATTAGAAAAATTAAAATATAATCCCTCATTTTCTTAATTACAAATAACAAGAAATGTTATTGCACTATGAAAAATGAACTAGTATGTTTTGAAATTAAGAGTATAAACATTTTTCAAATGTTTCATATAATCCCCCTTTATGCTTTTATTCTATAAATCTATTAGAAATAGATAGAAATTGTGTATAGACTAAAATGCATATAACTCATTATGAATAATGTTTTTATATAGATGTTGGCATGAAACACATAGATATAAGAATTATTTGAGTCCATATACAATTTCAATAAAACAAAGGTATGCAAATATGTGTGTGTTTTTAATCAAAACAAGTTGTTACTTAAATGTTTACGTTCTTTGTTACGATTGTGATAGTAAAATCATATTTTTAATAAGAGAAAATTTAAATGTTATATTGTATTTTTTTATTAAGGATAAATAGTTTTGAAGGACTATACCCAGTAAACAAAAAGGCTCAAAAGCCGAGGATATCAAAAGGAGAAAATCCAAGAGAGAAGGGACTAAAGCCCTATCAAGTAGGCTTGGTAGCCATATACAACATTGAAGAGAGAAAAAAGGATCAACATCGAAGATCCATAGAAAGAACAACCATACCAATGATAATCTGAAAAAAGGATCCAAAATAGAACATTTCGCAAAAAGCATCTTCAAAACATCCACTTGACAACAACAAAACAACAACTAAACGCAACCCTACTTGACTTCCTTTGCCGATCTTTAGCTTGATTTTCTGCAAAGAGTTGAAAAGTGCAATTTCCATGACATGAGAGGGATCATTCTTGTCGCCCAGAAAGGACAAGGTCTCGTGCCTCATCGAGAATCCCAAATGGTAGCAAGGATGCCACCTAGGTTACGTACACTCTTCACGTGTTGTTACATGAAGTGTTAGACCCCTTTTAGCATAGAGATGGTGAAATCATGTCTTCCCTTAGCATTTCCTCATTTGACATCTAGGGAATGAAGTTTCTTGAAAATCCCAATATTTTGATCCTTTTCTCAAATTCCTCTATTTGCATCTTCCTTTTTCCTTTAGTTTTATCCAAATTTTTGAGCTCATTTTGAGGTGCTTGACCTCATTTTCTAACTTATCAATCCAATGAAAAATCCCCTCATCCATATAGTTAATGGGATTACTCGATGTCATGCGACAAATTATTAGCCAACTCAATATATTGCACTACGCACTGTAATTCTCTAAGAAGGAGTTAAAGAAGACTGTGCATTTTTAAACTTAATTTTTTCTGCTAGTGGAAGCAGAGTCAGGACCTTTTCCAACAGAAATAGGAAGATTAGCAGGGGAAACAGGCATGGGGTGAGAACACAAGAGACAATGCCGATGAATAAGAAAAATCAGACCTTAATGAAGGGGCACAACCCGTGTATGATTTTGGACCTCAAAGAGAGAATGCTCTAGAGAGTTTAATAGGTAGTGTAGGAAATTCACCGTGAGGTTCCTTCGAAAATGATTAAGGAAAATAAAATGTTTCAAAGGGATAGTAACATATCTACCCTCGAGCGTAACATACCTAACCATCATGCATGATATTTCTATAAAAGGCTCTCGGGATAGAGGACACTTTGATACCGGTTATGAAAAACTCAAGGTTTTCACCTTCCGCAAGAAATTTCTTTGCCTCGACATCTCTATCAACCCTTTTGCTAAAGAAATTCACCCCTTCCAACCTCAAACCCTTGACATGGGAAATTAGTTCTTCAATAATCTTGACATTTATATCCCCATACTCGACTATCTCGATTCCTCCATCCATTCACAAAATTCATTGAAATATCCTAATCATGCCCTTGAACCTCTCAATTAGGTTCGAGATTCCTCCCATTCTAGAGATACTACCATAGGATTTTGTTGTCTTCTAGGGGAGGATCGTGTATGGGCTCTGGTCTTCAAGGAGCCCCCATTTTGTTGGTATTTCCTTGCTACTCAATGGTGAAGTTTTAAATCCAATACCACCATTCACAATCGGCTCTACATTTTTTGAAAACCTCCAAAACGTGTGAAATTTGAAAACCATCATTAAACCTACAATTGGAGTTAATGATCACATCCTTAACACAAGAGATGGATATTTTAATGATTATTCTCGATATCATTTTTATCCTTTATGATGTCATCGAGTACCTTAGTCGGTAGAGGATCTCGCTAAACCATTTTTACATTTTTTTAACTCCAATGTTTGCCAAACTATATGTCACTCTATTTCCTTAGTGGTAAGTATGCATAATCTTGCAATTATCAAAATATTTGCAATTCTCAATAGATTCACTAATAAAATATCTAATATACCAGCTTAGAGGTTTGTTTTGTTTAATAATTTAATGATGTTTAATGAATCCCCTTGATTATAATATTAGTAATATTACATTCTCTAGCCAACCTTATACCCAGAGTGTTGCTAAAGCTTCAGAGTAATGATTTGTCTTCTTACCCATATTTCTAGAAAAATCAGCAACAAATCATCCTCTGTGATCTCTGATCACCCCACCACCTCCCGAGGCTCCTGGATATCCTTTTGAAGCTCCATCAAAGTGCAATTTGTACTAAGAAATGGGTGGTGAATCCAGGTGTCTTAAGATCTATCAATGTTGTTATTACCCTTATGTTGAATGCTATCAGTGCCAATGTTCCAAGCAGCAAGAATGTGCTCCTCTTCCTTGGGATATAATCTATTTTTAGGAGGCTTAAATCTTTCAATGTTATCTTATACGTGTATGAATGACAATTACTTTAAAAAAATTAGTATAAACCTTTCTTTTATTCCTAAAAATGACATCATTTCTAGCTTTCCACAATCTCACATGGCATGATGAAGAACAAGTTTCCATAATCTCCTAATCACACAATGTTTATATGGAGAATCCCATTGTTCCCATACCTAAAGGCAAGTATGAGGAAAAATCCATAGCATATTAAAATTCTCCAAGATGAGATGCCAAACTTTAGAGGCATACTTACAATGTAGAAAGAGGTGCTTGATGTCTTCAACTTCTTCTTGTACACATGCAACATCCGTTAGGTATGATAAATCCCTTCCTAATGGATTATCACAAGTGAGAATTTAACTCTTGAGGATAAGACACAAAAGAAATTTACTTTAGGACTTAACTCGGGCATCCAAAGTTTGTTCCATTCTACTTCACTTTGATAGTAGAAAAAAAAAGTGTTGTGTCCAGTATTTAATGAATAATCACCATCAAAGATTCCACCCAAATAAGCTCATCTCTGTTGTCTTGCTTTGATTGATAGGAATGAAGGAAAGTTGAGTCTTGAGAGAGGAAACAACGGGCTACATATTTTCCATGTACACTTTAAGTTGCTTCCAGTTCCTTTTATTTCCAGACACCTCAATATAGTCTTTGACTTTTTACCATAGTTTTTAATAAGATTATCCATTATGGAGCTAAAAGTGATTCCCAACTGCACTTTGTCGTTAGGTATCATACCAGAAATCAATATCCTGTCCATTTCCAAGTTTCCATCTACATCCCTTAGAGAGGATATGCCTGATTTGAAGAAGATTGTTCTAGAAAATGGATCCATTTAGCATCGATGATAAAAAAGAAAAGAATTTAGGATTTGGTTAGAAAGATATTTAACCCTGATCAAATCAGTCCAAGTTTCTTTTCTTTTACCAACATCCATCCAAGTTTGGCTACTAAAGCAACATTCATTTTTCTGATGTCCTTTATTCCTAAACCCCCAATATTTTTTGGCATGAAAACCTAATCCCAAGCCACTAAATGGTATCTAAACCTTTCTTACATCCACATGCCATAAGAAGTGTTTTTGGATTTTCTCAATACCATCCACAATTGCTACTGGAATGTTGAACATTGACATGATATGAATGGGTAAATTGTGAAGTGTGCTTTTGATTAATAAGCATTTACCAGCACTTGAGAGGATAGCACCTTTCCAAACTCCAGATAATTTTTTATGAAATCTATTTAGCAAATCATTCCATACCTCATTAGAAACCTTACTAGTACTCATCGGAAGTCCTAAATAGGTGGTAGTAAAGAGTTAATTTTACATCCAAAATGAGTGTAATTATTTTTGTCTCTCAAGGGGAGTGTTGAAGAAGTAAGCATGAGATTTTATAAAAATTTAATTTCTATCACGAGGGTTCCTCATAAAATTTGAGAATGGTTTGGATAGATTTTTCTTCAATGATGGAGGTCATTAAAAGTAAGATGGTGTCATATCATTAAGGCTGAAGTCGCTGAAGGCTGATGCGAAGTAGTTTGATTGGCATAATTACGTTGAAATCCTTTCATCATACCATTGGATATAGCTTTATTATTAGAGTGGCTAAGGATGACCATTATAATGAACAACAAGAGAGACATGGGATCCCTTGTTGTATGCCTCTACTGGCTGGCAAAAACCCCTTTGGCTCACCATCGACAACCATAGAAAATCTAGAAGAAGAGATGCTGACCTTGGACAATTTTTCTAAATTTATTTTGAAAGCCAAACTTGGCTAAGAATCTCATCCATAAATTTCCATGAAATTATATCAAATGCCTTATGCATTTCTAATTTTATTTCCATCCCAACTTTTAACTTTTATCCATTGAATGAATTGTTTCATGAACCATTATAACCCCATCTTGGATGATTCTACCTTTTATAAAACCACTCTTTCTTGCTTGGGAGATAAGTTGATAAGAAGAGGCTAGATTCTGAGTGTTAAAATTTTTGTGAAGGTTGTAGACCACATTTACTAGACTAATAGGTTGAAAATCCTTTGCATCCAAACCTTCTTTTGATCACCCACAATGTAGTGTTATTTAATTCCTTTATAATATTTCTAGTTTGATAAAACTCATGTTGACGATTTCAACAAATATTGGAGAAAATATCCCAACATTTTGGAATAAATTAGTGAGAAGCCATCAAGACCAGAGCCTTATCCCCTTAAAGAAAAATAGCTTTTTGTAACTCCTCAATGGTGATAGTTTTAGAAAGACTCTTGAATCTCTCCTCGGGAATCATATTGTTAGGAATGGAATCAAAAGAAAAGAGGTTACTTTCTCATTGTAAGGATTATTTTCAATTAATAAATTATCATAAAAATTTAAAGCTTCATCTTTAATATATTTTTTATCCTTTGTAATGTTGTCATTCCCTTTAGATACTTGATGTGAATTACACATTGTAAGTCATGTGCTGGCGAGGGTGGTCATATGAAAAATATTGTGTTTCTATCTGACCTTCAAACCAAAGAGCCCAAGATTTTATTCTCCAAAAGGTTTCCTCCTTGTTGTTAATATTATGTAAGTAAGACAGAGGTTTCTTTTCATCTGCTGATCCTCATGATTTATTCCTTTCATTGAAACTTTTAGCTCAAATTCTTCTATTTTCCACTTAATCTCTTTTTTCTATTCGAAAATATTTCCAAAAACATCTCTATTCTAGGTTCTAACATTTTGCTTCAAATTTTTCAACTTTGAAGAATCTTGAATTGAGCTATTCCTTCCCATCTCATATCCACCATCATTTAATCCTATCTAAAATATCCTCATGCTCAAGCCACATCTTTTCAAATTTGAAAAAGTCAAGTGACGAGGTTTGGTCCCAATTGAAAAATTAAGAGCAATAGGATTATGATCAGAGCCGATTCACTGGGTAAAGAGGAGAGATGAAAAGTCTATCTTAAGATCCAATTACGAGAAATGAGATCTCTATCCAATCTAACTTGAATCATATTCTCACCAATTCTTATATTAGACCAAGTGTATTAATTACCATGAATTTAATGTCCATCGAGGTTGAGGGAAGAAATGAAATCGAAAAAATCACCCATCTTTAGACAGAAATGAGAGAACCCCAAACTTCTCCCGGGGTTTAGAGGTGTATTAAAATCCCCATAAAAACTAATTAGAATTCAAATTGAAAGCTATTTCTAAAAGTTAGACTAACTACTGTCCATAAATTTCTATGAACAGTGGTAATATTTGGGGCATAGATATTGGAAAGGATCCATTAGAAGTCATTCTCCAAACTTTTAAAATTAATAGATAAATTATTCTGAGAGGATAAAACACATTACCATGAATAATTTTAGTTTCCCAAAATACCGCTAAACCTCGAAGCTCCCTTGAGAATCAAAAAGTAGCAAAGGCTGACATTCTCTGAAAAACTTTTACATTCATCACTTGACTTTGGTCTACAGTTTAGTTTCTTGTATTAATAGTATGCTAGTGTCTCGCTTGATCTTCTGATCTCCTTAAGCAATCTTTTAGAGGACGACCATTTAATCCTCTAACATTCTAGGATAGAAATTTCATCTAAAAATAATTGGGGAAGCAGTTTCCAAATGACTCAAAATACTTTGAGTTCCATCTGCAAATTTCTTTCTCGGTCTCTTTTTTCCTTAAATCACTTTTAGAGGGTCTTACTTTTTTATTGCTAGCTCCAAGTATCTACTACCCATTTAGTAGAAGATTTGGTAATTCTTGAAGTGGAAACTTCCTAATTTCCTATTTGTTTCTTTTTATCACTATATAGTGATTCTGGAATCCTTCAACGCCTTTCAATCTTTTTTCCTCCGATCAGTGTAATGAATCCATCCTGATCCTTTTCACATTCAGAAAGAATTTTTGATGATGTTGGGGTAATTTCAGCTTCCTTCTTTCCTTTATCCAAGTCCACATGATGTGCTGCATCTAAGCTGTTGAGCTACGGGAGAACCATTTTTATACTTATTATTTTTGAGCTCCTCCAATTCCTTAAACTCTTTATCCTCATTGAGATATTTTGCTATGGATTCCAGGAGTTCTTTAGCTTCATCTGACGCACCTTCTTTAGTTCTTCATTTTTAATGGACTATTCCTACTTATTAGCTCCTTTTGAACTCCATCATCTAGCTAGGTTGTCTTGTTTTTGCTCCATTTGAAGATGATGAGGGAAGTAATTCTCTCTTCTCTCTCTTAATTTGAGACAATTAGATGAATGGAAAAATTCTCGTTTACTTCATCCACTTCCATGTTCAATTTCACAAGATTTGTATTCTCAATGAGATTGACACTGATCTTTATCTTTGTTTTTTAAAACAACTTCTCCCTTTGAGGGAACTTTTTGTCTCCAAATTTTTCTGCAGGAATGGATGGTATCTTTATTATGGTCTTAAAACCCTTTTTACTCATTTTATTTTCAAATCGATGCTGCATGGAGCGATATTTTGTTTCTCTATTCCTTGTATTCTAAACTTGACTCTTCTCTTTGAAAGTATCAATATCAAGAAAAGAATCTTTTAGAGGACTCTTCTATCTTTTTCTCCTTTTGTTCTTTTGAATAGGCGAGAAGTTTATCTGTTTTGTTGCTTCTTGATCTCGTGACATTTTACGGTAAAATGACCTAGTTTATGACATCTATGACATCTTAGTTGAAAATATTCGTATTCTATTGATGTTGCCATGCCCCAAATTTTAATTGAAGAATATTACATTCGTGTAACTCCTTTTCCATTTCGGAGGAGATGTAAAACCTCGAAAGGAAAGTTTGGATCTATTCTTGGTAGGCCCATCCGGTCCGATTGGAGAACAAATTGATCTAGCAATATGAAGAAGGATCTCATCATCCCAAAGGTGTAGGGCATCCTGGAAGTACGCACCAAATAGGGATGGTATGTATATTCTCGATATTAGGGTTAAACCCCGGGTTCCATTTTTTCAAAAAAATCCCCATGTTGCACAATGCATCGGGGACCACCTAGTAAGATTGAATCCGGATCAACCAGTGATTGAAATGGGAAAGAAAGAATCCTTTAGCCATGGTTGTGATAGTTAAATTCCTTTTTTTTCCAACACCTCATGGCCCACTTTTTGATGATGTTAACATTGGGTCTAGATCCCAAAAATTTACTAATGAGGGCAAGATTAGTTTTCTATGTTGCTTTATGCATACAACCATCAGGCACTTGTATGTGGGTCACACCCTCCTTATCTTTTGTACTTTTAAAAGTAGAGTTATTCAGAAGCATAGATGAAGGGAATGTGTACCCACATTTTTGTCAAGAGGTACCTTAACAATATCTACACAAGCCCTAGATCTAATACGAAGTCCTTTATTTTTTCTGCATCTACGGATATTGAAACAATAACCATTTCATAGAAAGTTGATAGAAATTTTACAATAAAGAAGCTAAAACAACACTCGCAAAACCTTGATGTAGTCCTCCATGCAGTCCTTCATAGTTGCATTCCTTCATTGAAAACTTGCCCAATATTGTATTGAATTTGTATAGTGAGTAAAATTAAATATATGATACCTAGTTTTTTTATTTATCTATTTTGTTATAATTCTATTTTCGAGAAAATATAATATTTATTATTTTGAAGTTAAAAAATGTTATGTTGCTTGTAAATAGTTTTTGGAAATTTATATTGTCATACTAAATATAACATTAAAATTTAATAACTAATTAAACCATTATGAATTTTTATTTTGACACACAAGGGTGACCATAAAATTCACGGCTTAGTTTATGGCCTCACATGAATTTCACTTACACCAAACTACTTAGTTACTTCAGTTCCTCTAGTTTTCGAATGAACATTCCCAATGAACATTCTATTTATACTTTCTTGACAAACATGACATCTATATTTTAGGTACTTTCGGTTGATAGTCTTATCAATATAAATACATTTTTTAATTTGGTTTTGGTAGTTATATTTTATTCTTTCGTAGAAACTATTATCTTTTGAATTTTTAAGATCATTGGGCTTGAGTCAATACCCAATTGGGTATTATAAACCCTACTATCAAGCACATAGTAGTGATGAAAATCAATTTGTACTAAGTATACATACAAGTAAAATAGTAATGATTCCCTTTACTCTAGTCCTTATATTATTTCTCAATTCCTTAGTCTATAAGATTGCATGCAGGCCAAACATGACCATTATGATAATATACATTATGAAGATATATTTACATGCGAGTATAACAAGATATCTATAATGATCGACATACAAACTTATAGGGTTGTAATAAGCCAATAAAAACATTATTTTGTAAACATCACTTGCTCCAAATCAAGTCTTCATTAAATCAATTAACTTTATCTTTGATCGTAGATGTATCTAGTATAATTATATGTTTTTAGAGCCCATTTTAGATATTATTCAAAATGGAGTCCCCTTTCCTTATTTGGCATCAACAACTTATACACTCTTGAATAATGATGTATGAAATTATAAACCCCTAATTGAAATAAACATGATGCTAATTTTTCATTTATATCTTATTCCTCCATCATGCATTTGTTGACAATAATTTGCACATATCACAAAAATACATATTCTAGGATATTTTACACCAATATCACCTATTTCAATCAATACCAATTTTTTGCAGGAAGCCTTACATATGCCTCGAAAACATACTTTGCACATATTTCCTCTTCCTTAACTAAGTTGTATCCTATTTCTCATGCAAGAACCTTTGGATCACAAAACCAAGTCTTTCTATAGGTTACATTTCATCAAACGTATTAAATTCTTGTAAGTTTAGTCTATATTAAGATGAAGATCATTAGAAAAATTTACAGTTTCATTATCTCTTCATTGGATTAATCCCTTTGATTTGTCCACGCATTTTTCTAAACACATGTTCTTTGTACTCCATTATTTCAATTGGTATGTCATTTCATCCATTCTCACTTGCACTATGATTTCTTCTAATATGATTTGAAAACATGGATCCACCTTACATAGTGAAAAAAACCTTTATTCTCACTAGAACAATCATTTCTTTCGTTTGTAATGATTCTCTAATTTCTATTTTTGTTATTATTTGAAACAACAAAAGAGAAGGCATATTCTTTAGAGTTAAATGCATTTAATTTTGTGATATTTCTATGTGTAACTTAAAATCATTTTCTTTTATTTGGGAATGAAGTATTTAGTAAAGCATATCTAGCAAGAATTAATAAATTATGTCCATCTCTCTACACTAATCATAATTTTTTAAATATTTAACACTTTTTGAAATATATTTGGTGATATCAAGAGAGATTTGAACCCATTAATTTTTATTATTAGTTATAATGAGTAGTTATCCATGTTAACTTTGGGAGTCCCCATTAAATATGTTTACACTTCACAACATTCAATAAGAACTTTTTTCATTGAGCTTAATTAGAATTACATGTTCAATAAGAGAGGTTTCTTAACAAGATGATTACATTTTAATCATCTGAGTGGTCCTCTTATTTAGCAATATTGCCTTGATGATCGGGTTTCTTGCTCCAGTTCCCATTCTTACGCCCTTGTTTATATTTGGATTGTCCCTATTGAGATTCTTTATTATTGGGTCTTGAATTGATAAAAAACCCCTTCGCGTACATGTTGTAATAAAATTATTTCAAATCATGTCCTCTTCTACAAATAGGACACTTTCTTCTTTTTCTTGTCCCCTTGCTAATGCTATTCTTGGGACTTATTGGAAGACTCGATATTTTATGAGGTATTTATATCTATTTGGGTTTAAATGTTTTTTTAATATTCCTAGTGGTCTTCTATGTGAATCAACTTAAGTCAATCATAATAAAGCAGAGTTGTCAGTATAGAATTTTTAAATGTCATTGTGGATGGAACTTGTGTAGTAGAAATTTGCATCTCAGTGATGAAATAGACTTGTCTGTATAGACTTTCAAACTTGATTAGAATTTCATATTTTATAAGAAGGCTCATGTACAAGTTTAAGTTAGAATTGAACTAGCTTTATTAAAGTATTTTATTCAACAAGAAAGGTCCATAGCCATCCTCTATATAATCTCACATTCATGTAGGAACATAATTTTAGTATAGAACTAGTTATTTATTATAATATAAGTGTATCTATTTTTAATAATTATTCAATCATTTGAATATATTGTTGAGATGTCTACCTTGTGTTTTGTTAAGATTTTTGTTTTTTTCTTGTGTTTTTTCAACTTTTGACAACATATTTCATCTCATTTTTATTTGTCGCTTTCTATTCTCTTTTATGTTTATTCATATTTCTTTTATTTTTTTATTTTTTCTCTCTCTTCAAATTTTCAATATATTCCCATGTTTTCTTTAATTTTTATACATATTTTCCTTGAACCATTGAAGATGGTTTAGACTTATTATAATGGTTCTACAATTGACTCACTCAATTTGGTTATATGTGACTAATGGTCCCCTTTTGGAATTACAATGCTTTTATCTATTTTTAGAATATTTACTATTATTTATGGGTGATTTTGTGGCTGAATAGTCCCTATACTTTGAATTCAAACTTTCTATTAGATACGAAAAGTGAATTAGTGTGCACTTTCAATATAATGAAAAGTTTAATTGTATTCTTATCTATTGAATTTATAATAGAAAGGAATTGATTCCATTAAGACCATCCTTTTTCCATTTGAATAATACAATAATTTGGAGACACCAAAATCTAATGTTCATTTGCTACATTTCTTAGAATATTACAATTATAAGGTTTATAAAAATTGAATATTTTACTATCTATTCACTAACATTATAATTTTTGTATCATTTACTATTGAATATCATAAGTGATAGATATTAGTTGAGGGATATCATATAAAACACATCAAAATTATAAATATAGGTTTTAGTTCATTTTAGGCCATACTTGTTCAGTAGCTTTATCTATTCTACTTGGATTTCATCTCGGGAAGATCTTGTGTCAACATGGGCCTTATTCTCATATGTATCTTGATAACTAATTCTTGGGGTGTTGCTTCATTCAAAGTCACATTATTTTGATGTGGATTTTTTTCCATCTAAAAATTTCACCTTTTTAAGATTAAGACAAAAGGTCGATTTTAGACTCAGTAATGCTTACCATGGTGGTTGGTTTATCATGTTTAATAGATTCTTGGTCATAGGTGTCATGTGTTCTATATTTATTTGTCGTGTTCAAGTGTCACCATCACCCTTCATGTTTATTATCACATCTTCAACATTTTAAAGCTTGTGATCTTATTTAGGAATAGTAAAATCTATAATTGTTGTAGGTAATGAAAATACAAATATGATGCTTCTTTAATTGTTTTTCTTGACTATTCTCAAGGAGTAAGATAACCATTATAGTACAAACAAATGGATTACACCATTTTATTTAGTTTATTATTCTCTCTTTCCATTGGATACTTTCAAATACATTGAAGCAAGGATCCAATTTTGTGAGGTTCTTGTGGGTAAATGTTTTCATGTTTAAGCATACAAAGATAATTATGTGCATCAAATTATATGTATTATTATAAATATTTAATTACATGCTAATAAGTTAAATCAAGAGATTTTAATATTGCAGGATGATGTGGATGTATATTTAATTTATGTTTTCTTTTAAATGAACAAATTTTTAAACTAATACATGTTATATTCAAGTTCTAATGGTGCAACCACAAATATTTATCTTGTAAATACTTTTTATGTTGTTTTATTAGTGCTTTGTGTGTTACACTAAGATAGCTTAAATATAAAAATAAGAGGAATTATTGTAGTCAATTTTTATACCCCTTAAACACATAAGGAAAATCCCATGCATGTCGGCCTATCACCGGCGGGCGTTGGGTGCTCACCGAGGCACGCGCAGTGCCGAGCCCTCCTTTATGTGAGTTATGTAAGAATGTAGCATCTATGGAGGATGCGTAATAGAATAAATGAGGAAACCCCAAATCTAACCCTAGAGAAAATTCTAAACTAATACATCCATTCAGACAAGAAGTATATTGAAAAAATATAGATTTGAACCATAAAGGAAACAAGATGCACAAAGATTATATTTATTCATATGGAACATACTTAACAAAAAAATAGAGATATGCATGAGCCATGAACCACATATATTCATATTTAAACATGTCTAGTAATCACATTACATCCACGGGGTCATTACATAGACCGGAATGATAGTGCGAGATCAGTACCATGCATCAAAACTGGACTTAAGTCCTTTACGGTACAAAGGAGAACATTTACCTATCCATTGATATGTCATTACTCCTACAAATCTCCTACACCCAACCTATAAGAATCTCTATGTATTTATGTAGAACTTCACCTCTTCTTTTGTATCTCTTTTCCTTTACTAGGTGCTTGTATTTATAGCTTTTTCTAACACCGTCATGCCTTTGCAAGAGTTGAAGATCCATTGCCAAGTGTCCAAGGTGGTCCTTAATGGGAGCATGCTTCTTCAGGCTTGAGCTCTCCACTCTTTGCAATGATGGACTTCTAGAATATTCCATTGCAAGGTATATTCCTTCCTAGGCCACCCTGTTGCTAGGTTGGCACCTTATCCACTCCGCATGCGTGATCGGGTCACGTGTTTCTCGTCTTACTCGATACACAAAATATGGATGTCCCAAAACATTTTCTCTCTGCCTTGCACGCACTTGCCACTTGTTCTACTAAACCCTCCTAGAACCTTTTCTTTTTGCACTTTTCCTGCACACCCTTCTTTAATTAGGTCTTTCGCACCCGTGTGCCTCTCTATACTTAGCCAATAATTTAGGATCCCAACATCACCCCACACTACGCCTTGTTATCCTTCTCAGGAACACTTTCCCAAAGAATAAAGAATAAAAATGGAAATAATTAAGGAATGAGGAATCAGGGAAGAATGAAAGAATGGGGGAAAATATGAATATTGTTGCAAAAGGAGGGGGAAATCCTTCCTTAAGTCTGCCTCTAGCTTATCCCAAGTATTGACCTCATCTTCTTCTTGTTAGAAAAGGTCGCCGACTAGGGTTCTTAGCTCCTCAAAATTCAGCTCTTCTCCCTTGACACTCATAGTTTCGACAACTTCTTCCAATTGCTTTCCCATGTCCTTGAGTGCGTCCATCCTCCAAGTGATATGGGGGTATAATTCATTAATTTGGTTCTTTATTGAGCCTCGCAAGGTCTCAATAGCCTCCTATTTCTTCTCCACCTTGGCCATAATTTTTTCTCTCTCAGCCCTATTCCCCTTGTTCTTCTCTTAGAATTCCTTGAGCTCGCCTCATGGGTGATGACTGTGGATGTTTTCCACTCTATCCCTATCTGCATAGTTGTCATAGGCAGCCTCTGCTATCAGCGTGGCAACCTTTACATCGGTGAGGATCTTGTTGTACTAAGAAAAATCTCCACCACCTTCATTTTATCCTCCTTTTCCTGGCGTGCCAACACTTATTCTGCAAACTCTAATACTAGTGGTTTCCTCTCCATGGTGAGAACACGAGTTAAGTATTCTAGGAATTACAAGCTTGATTCATATTTCTGCGTGGGTGGTGTCAAGTTTGGATGCTTCAAGATAATGGTGTTTGTGATCATCTCCACCTTCTTGGAGACTTCGCGCACCCTTTCCTTCTCTTCCTTCAATTCATGCCTTAGCTGAGTGCTGACTAGTTCCTCATGTTTTAACTCCTTAGTCCTTTCCAAGAGCTCTTCTTCCTTCTTCTCCAGCTCTACCTCTAGAAACTTCACTCTTTCATTCCTCCCAAGAGTCTGGCTTCAACCTCTACTGAGACTTTGTTTAGAGAATTGCAGATTTGTTCATCAAACGGTTGTTGAGCATTCACCGGGGTTGGTTCCTTTTGATTCTAGTATTTTCATCAATGCCCCTTGGCTTACTTCAAACTCGGGCTCATCGAGGTGGGACTCAAATTCCCATGAAATAATTTTCCTCATCCGAGGGTATGCACCTTCCACATCAAACGATGCCATAGCCAGGAGTTGCTCCGTTGAAATAGTGCTTTGGAAGTGCACGTGCAACACCTTGTTTAGATCATCAACATAATCCATCTTCTACCTTTGGATATCTCTACACCTTCCTCCTATGTGCATGCCCTTTGGGAAGCTCACCATCAAACTGGGGCCTCCTTCATTGTGTTATCATGATCTTTCCTGACACTTTCTTCTTCATCCTCCTTCAACACTATCTCCATGCTTCACTCCAACTCTTGCTCTACCAAATCTCAATGATTTTTGCTACTTCCCTTTCTACGGCCTCGTTTATCTTGCTCCTTTGTGAGGCTTGGGGTCCTCTGATTCCTTGTACTTACTTCCTCACTCCCTCCTTTGTCTTGAGCACCTTCCTCCTCCTGGCTATCCTTCCTTCAAACAAAGAGGTAGTCATTCTTCTCTTCCTCTCCCTCTTCCTCTAAATCATGCACCTCAAAAAATGTTGGGCCTTGAGCTCCCTCAGGTTCATCATCTTCATCATCATCCCTTTTACCTCTGTAGGCCTCCAAGCTCTCTCGTATCCTCTGAATCAACCTTCTCTATCACCTTTTGTTTCTTTCGATTGGGATTCCAGTATAGGAGATGCTTCTCTCTCTTCTTCTTTGTCTAGTGACTTCTCCTTTGTGGTAGGTTTTTCTGTTTCGGCAGATTCTCTCGACTGTGGGACTTCTTTCTATGTGCGTAAGTGCTAGGCTTATCACTTGTCCTGGAGCACACGCACCGTTGGTGTACTTTGGACACTTGGTGCCTTTTTCCCTTACACCTCTTCTCTTTCTCTCTTCATCGGTGTGGGATTCCTTCTTCCCATAGGGTCTTCAGGAATGGAGACATCACATTCCAGGTATGTACCTTTTCAAACTTCAGCCTTATGTGTAGATACACCCTTTCTGTGGTCCTTCCTACAATTGGTAAAGTCAGGGACTTTGTCATTTGGACCTCATGGGAGACATACTTCTCCATGTATGTGCACTTCTTGGGGTAGATGAGTTATCTACGTAGCTCTCTGTGGTCTTGATCTACTTCACTAAGGTTGAACCTTAGTCTCTTGGCCTCTTTAAACTTGTTTAACCCCAATTGGAATTATTGTGCGGTGAAGGAAAAGGAGAGTTTACACCAGGGGCCCATAGTCTCATCTACCAATTTGAATCTACTAATACATAAGTGTTGGTAAATTACAAAATGTACTTATCTATCCAAGATCGCTGGTAATATCTCTAGAATTATCCACTCCACCTTGAACACATCCCACATGTGCTTATACCACTTCTCTAGACGTGCCTTGTGAGTGGCCATCATGGTGTCACAAGTATATTTTCAAACCTTTTCATAGGCGATGGGTCTTCCTCTAGATACTCCCAAACATAACTATCCGGTCCATCCGGCACTCCGATCTCTCGAAAATAAAATTGTGATGAGGATGTAGCCAAATAATATTTTGTTTCCCTCTGTGCATTGCTTATGATTTCATCCATAATGAAAGTGGACAAGTTGTAGATGGTCCCCTTAGCTATTTTCTCGGCATACATTAAGCCATGCCTTGTTCACCTGTGTCCATCTCTCCTGATCATTAAGCTTTGTAACCAGGCACATGCTCATCCTCATCACGGGGTCTAGGATCTCAGTGATGTCAAAGTATCATGACCCTTTCTTGTAGGTGTACGTGGCTACTATCTCTTTGATGGCCTCTTTTTCACTCAAGTCATCATCTAGACTCTCTCCCTCACAGGTGAAATTAACTAGGGAGTTATGTGCATCTTGCACCCAAAAATAGAAATGATCCTCGTGCATGCACGACATCAGCCACTAGTAGAGGTTCTCAGGCTTTCCAAAATAGGTTAATTTATAGAGTTGTAATAGCCCTACCTTCTCCATTTTAACTTTCACTTCATTGTTGTAAATGGGCATGCCTTCTGGTGTTCTCTTATTGGTTGGGTGCACCAACTCCAAGGCCATCTCTTTCTCTATTGTAGTTGTGTGTGATGGTTATAATCACTCACTATCATCTTCTTTAGGTGGGATTCCTACTCTTTTCCCAATAACACCCCATCTGGGTACTACATCTCCCCGTACCATTCTTCATTTGTTCTCTCGACGGCTGTTGTTTTTTTTCCTTTTCCCTTTTTCTTCTGATTCTTGGGTGAGATGGTTGGTTTTTTGGGTGCCATCTTTCTGACTAGTTTTAACACTTAGAACTTCTCCCTCTTGCTCTGCTTTACCAATCTATCCATCCCCAAGCTTGATCAATTTTTGAGAAAACCCTTGTAACTCCATGCCCTAGTCATCAAACCCTAATTGGACAAACCCTTCCACAAGATGACACTTGCTCACTCAACTTCTCCATGCCCGTGTACTCCTTTCCTACTGGTTTGTGAATTTACCCTATATATGTACTTCAGATCTCTCAAATGATTCCTTTGTCGCAAAGATCTCACTTTGTATGCCCTAGTTTGCAAGATCTTCCTTCCCTTCATAATCCCAATGTAAATTAATGAAGTGCTTCAACGTCTTATTTAAAGTTTTTCCCTATTCTTAACATTAAATGCCTTCTCACCTACCACCATACTTCAACACTTAATGCATATTTTTCCATTAAGCTAGTCTTAAACGCCTTTACCCACGCACCACATTTTGCATGAAAACCTCTTTACAACCTTATGGAGCACAAAATCCAACCCGACTGAAGACTCTTACGCACGCGTCCATAGTGCCAAAGGCACTTCTTGTCCATTCATTGACCCTATTTTTTCCCTCACCTACCTCATGTTTCTCCTATGATCTTCCTCCTTATACATGGTTTCTTCAAGGATTTCTTGACACCAACCATTCATGTCCACCTCTTCTCTACATTCCTCTTAACCTTATGTGCATTTAGTCCTTTAACCAGGCCATTCACCACAACTTCTACTACCAACACACACTTGTATTACATGCCTATACTTCCTTTCACTCCACCCCACACTAAACTTATATGTGAGTCCTTTGCACATATAAAAATTTTGAAATTAATGTGGTTCTTTGGTGCACAAGGTGCAAAACAAAACAACAAAAAGGAATGAACAATGAGAAAGGGAAACACAAGAAAAGAAAATGAACTAAAAGAAATTTTATTCTAATTGGCAATACTACCTTATTTACAAACATCAAGAAGACTTATTTATAGTTAGGTTTTAGCCTACTCCCATTGAAGTGGCCTAGTAATCTCGTCCCATCCAATGTTTGCAACTGAAACGCGCCTAAATCAAGGATGTACGAGATGATGTAAGGGCCCAACCAATGGACTTTTAGCTTCCTAGGATGGTGCAGAAACTTGGAATCATATAGAAAAACCATCTTCCCAACCTCAAACTTCTTGTTCTTGATGTGACGATCATGCCATGCCTTTTGTTTTGATTTTTAGTCTTCTGGCTCCACTTGGCGAGTGATCATCTTTCGTCTAACTGCATTAATTTGTCAATCCTTTCTTCCAGTGCTTGCTCATCAGCTAATCCTCCTCCGTTTTCTATACACAACGAGGGTAACATAAATTCAATCGATGATAGTCTCACACCAAACACTAATTGAAATAGTGTGACCTTATTCAACCTCTTGTAGGTTGTCCTATATGCCTAAAGAAAAGTTGATACTTTGTCATCCCAATCTTGTCTACCAACATCACAGATCTTAGTCAACATGTGACTAAGTATTTTGTTAAATGCCTCAGCAGTTCCATTTGCTTGAGGGTGATAGGGGGTAGTCTTGTGATGGGCCACCATAAATTCTAATAACATAATCTTGATCATCTCATTGAGAAAGTGCGTACCTCTATCACTTATCAAACTTAATGGGCATCCATACTGCTGATTATATTTTCCCATAAAAATCTAGTAGTTGTAGCCATTGTACAATCCTTTGTAGGTTGCGCTTCCCCCACCGTGTCAAATAATAGTGTAAGTGATGATATACCGCAAAACCAGTCCTTTGCAGCCCATTGCTGCTAGCGAGATGGGTCCTAAAATTCAATGGCCCACTTCTCAAATGGTTCCATGCTAGCTTTGGTCGTAAGGGAATTTCATCCCTCTTTCTAGGTTTGCCAAGGTGCTAGCAATGGTCACAGGCCTTGCAAAACTCAATAAAATCTTGGTAAATGGTTTCCCACCAAAGCCCCAAAAGCCAAATCTTCCACTCGGTTGAATTTCCCCCATAGTGTGCTCTTGTTATCCCACCATGTGCTTCTTCCATAATTGCAATGCGCTCATGTTCTAGCATGCATCGGCACAAAACCTCATCACGACCCAATTTGTATAGATCTCTGCTAATTAGCATGTAAGGCACAACACGTATGGCCAATTGTTTCCTCTCCAAGGCCTTCATTCCTTCTGGCACCACACCTATCTTAAGAAATACTACAATGTCCTCCAAATCCGAGGTGCGCACCACAACCTAAATAGTTGGGTGTCGGCATAGTTTCCTTAATGCTCTGCATGTCCTCCCCTAAGTCAATCCTAGATAGATGATTGGGTCTAGAATTACTCTTTCCTAGCTTCACAACCACAGTGAACTTGAATTCTTGAAATAGCAGGACCCACCTGACATATGTGCCCTTGTAGAACAAGATTATTTACTAAGTATTTTAACATCATGTGGTCTGTTTAGATTATAAAAGGTGTTGCCAATAGATACTACCTAAAATTATGTAGCGCGTATATCATAGATAATGCTTCACGCTTAGTATTTGTCTAATTTTTCTCTACTAGTGTTAAATTTCTATTGAAAAAAAGGGGTGATCAACAACCCCTTCACAAGGTTACATTAGTACTACTCAATGATTGTTCTGAGGCATCAACATGAACATGGAAAAGCTTATCTCAAGAAGGAAATCATAGTATGGGTGTGGTGACAAGATTATCCTTTAAAGTATTAAATGCCTTTTGCTACACCTCTCCCCAAAGGAAGGCACTCTTGTGTTTAAGAAACTCTTCTAAGGGCATGGCTATCTGGCATATCCCTTGATGAACTTCCTGTAATACCTGTATGCCCAAGGAATCTATGCACTGCACTTTGGCTAGTAGGCTCCCCCAACCCCACAATGATAACAACTTTGGTGGGATCTACTAGTAAGCCCTCCCTACATATGATGTGCCCCAATAATGTTCCAAATGGGGTAGAAAAGACACATTTCTTAATGTTGAGGGATATCCTCAACTGCCGACATCTCTCAAACATTAATCTTAAGTTATCACAGTGGTCCTTCACTAGCCCATACACTGTCCAATCATCTAGATAGACTTGAAGAAATTTGTGGATAAAGTCCTAAAATGCTTGTACCACAATGCGTGAGAACACAACAGGCACATTCTTCAACCCAAAGGGCATGACCGTATAGGAAAAACTTCCCCACTTAGTTGCGAAATTCATCTTCTCTGGTCTTCTTTTGTGATCCGAACTTGGTGGTACCGTGAGAATCCATCCATAAAGGAATATACTTCGCATCCAGACACTCCTTCCAAAATTTCTTCAGTGAAGGGGTTGGAAAAGGATTGATGACACAAACTACATTTAAATCCCTATAGTCTACATAGATCCTTATCCTTCCATCCTTCTTGATACTAATGACCATTGGACTTACCCACTCTGAATCTTCAACAACTTCAATGATGCCTGATGTTATCATCTTATCTATTTCTTCCTTGACCTTCATGCGCAGGTTAGGATTCATTCGGTATGGTCTCTTTTGGATAGGGCGTGCACCCTCCTTCAACTTGATCCTCATTTCCCCCAAGGAATGGTGAACTCCTTTGAGTTCATGATACCCACAAGGGAATAAATCCTGGAACTCACGTAACAGATCAATGATCTTAGAAACCTCCTTCTCTAACCAATAGTCCCCGATAATAGCTGCCTTAGGTTCCTCTTCTGAGCCAATGTTAACCTTTTTTGTCTTTAAAGGTTCATGGTAGGTGCATGCATGTTCATCAACACTATCCATGACTTCATGCATCCCTACAAAATGTTTAACATCCAAGATTTTCACTTCTTCTCCATCAATCACATACACCATCTTCCCTTTTTCTTTTTCCATGCACGCATGCTCAATTTTTATCTCTTCTGATTCTTCTTCCTCAAAGTGTGCCTCCAAGCCAGGTTCTCCTAGTAACTCTTGTATTATATCCTCTCATATCACAATCTCCTATTGTAAGGTGCTTGACAACCTGCAATGCTTTATCAACTAATGGCTTTGTACTCTGGTACTCGAATGCTTGAATGAGATCAGCTACCAATTCTTTCCAATTACCAATTTGACAACACATCTCCGAGTGTATATACCATGTGCATGTACACAACCTTGTAGGGTGGAATACAACTTGTGAACCCATAATGAAGGTGGTAATGCTTTTGCGCTTCCCATCTAGGCCATCTCACATGCTTGGATATGGAAGGAAGCGGTCTCTTTACCATGGTAGTATTTTATAGCCGTGGGCACGTTGCTCTTACAAAACCTTATAGAAAAGGAAATTCTTACCTCACGCCACTCTAAGAGGTTCTCTAGATTGTAGCTCACCGATTGCACAACAGATTCCCAAATAGGATGTAATTGAGCATTTCTCTTCTTTCCTTCTCATTTTTCCATTGGTCCTCCATTTCTCACAAGAAATTGGCCCCTCTTGAGTAACTTGGTAATTATTTTCCTCCTAGGCACTAGACTAAACGTGCCTTTGTTCCCTGGTCACCGAACCTCTTAATTGATGTCCAATCAACTCGTAGGTCCCATGTGCCCAATTTTCACATGTTATGCTAGTGGTGTCACTCATGGACTAAGCATCCTCAAACTAGATAAATCCTCCCATGGGATGAATTATCTCAGGATCCCTAATTGAGCACACATATATTCTATCAAGGACTTCTTCTCCCAAGGGTTCAGTATAGGGCGTTGACTTCCCATTAGCCAAGGGTATAATGACTGCTCCTCCTTATTCTCAAAACTTATGTACCCCTTATTGAACTGAAGATCAAAATTGTTCTTATAGCACCATGGGCAACCAAGTAATGCTGGAAAATTGTCTGCCTTGGTGAGCACCAAGAATTTGAAGTCTCCAAAAAACTTGGACCCTTGAATGGTGATAATTTCATCCTTCAAGACATTGATGGGAATTTCCTTCCTCTTTTTTCCATATACTGACACAGTCGAAGATGGCTATAATGTAAGACTTCCCATTTGATGTCATGCATCCAATGTGAGAACATTGACCTCCACTCCTATGTCAATGAGGATATTACTAAGGATCCAACCATTAATGATGCATTTAAGGTGATTTCCTTATCATAGTCAATTTTGGAAGGGTGAAGTTTTGCATGAAAAACCTTCCTTTTGTGCTCTTCTCCGATGCGTGGTACCTTCTCCCTGACCATTCTCCTAGCAAGGAATAATTTTATCTTAACTTAGAATCTTACATACTTCTTTGACATCAGCTAGGTCATATTTTGGGGCCTAGACATTCCTTTTTGCCCTTTTTCTTGGTCTAATCCTTTAGATATTGGATTTATCCTTGTAAAATGTGAATGAAATAAATAGTCTCTTGATATACCTCCCTTCGGTGAGCAGGGGTCTGGATACTTCCCATGTACAATTTCTTCTCTTGAAACCAGGGTCCTTTTCCTTGGTATTTCCTTGGTGTGTCTTTGCTTCTGCTCATGTTGTCACCAAAACAGGTTCTAATCCTAATTCACGCATCACCCATGGCATCCACTATGTGTTAACCTTCTTTATGGTCACCATTGAAAAACAATTTTCTTTCTCGGTCTTTGTTGGATCATGTGCTTAAACAACTCAGGGCACTCCTCATACTTGTGCTTCTTCCCGCACCATGAGCATTGCAATAACTCTGGACACTCACACTTGTAGTGTTCTATAGATCCACAATTAAAATAGGTTCCTCGTGGGAACTCACTTCTTCCTCCTCTGTGGTTACCATGACCATGAAATCCTCTTAAAAAAACCCATTCCATGCACGCCTCCATCTACGCACCCCTCATAGTGGCGGTCATCATCCTTTGAATTACTTGCAAGGCTAGTTTGGTACACACCAAGATCAATAGCATCATGAATATGATCAATCAACCTATAATATTTGGTGTCATGTGATGTAGATGTACTAGATCTTGCAATAGCAAGATACATTCTTATGGATTGTGCGTTGTAGTAGAGGACACCTACTTGCATCATGGTCCCCGTGATAAATTTCATAGTCCATCGCTATAGTGCGTACCAACTTTCAAGGGTAGATATCCTTTGCATGCCCCTCCACTTCATAGTCTATACACCACATACCACTGCGAGTCTCATGGGATAAGTTTGTAGATAAATTCTCCAGCTACTTAGCCATAGAAGTGATTTGAGCTTCTAGAAATGGACTAACACCCGTATCTACTCTCCCAACAACCTTCGTATTGCACAAAGCGATTTCAACGCCTCACACGGGTCTGTGAAAGTATGATGTGACAATGCTCTTCTAAATGGTGTTATCAACCCTCTAAAAGAACATTGAGCATGTTGTGAAGGATGAATTTCATATGAAAATTTGATAGGAGAGTTTCGAAACTCAAACTCAAAGCAACTTCTAAACAAGAATACATAGAAATGGCATATTCTAGAGTGTAGCTAGTTAGCACTCCCTTCCACCACGATGATGCATAACATGAGTCCATGTAATATCTACATCTTTCACTGTAATAATCATCTTGGGTCCATATGTATGCTCTATAGCACTAGCTTGATCTAGATGCATATGTTGAGAGCCATTCATACAGCTCTACTGGGAAGCAATAGAAGAAAGTTTCATACAACTCATGGTAGAGGTTCTCTTCTACCCATCTACATGCATCAAACTTAGGTCTAATGTTGAATCTTTGAGAAAATTCATCCTCTGTGCTCTTGAACCATGTTTCAACACTTTCCAAGGTTAAATGCTTTGTCATCACATAGTACAAATACAAAGATGCATGCCATTTCTTACAAAAATTAAAAAATATGTCTTGGCAACGGAACCAAGATGTGGTTAATTTTCACACCCCTTAAACACATAAGGAAAATATCATGTGTGTCGGCCTATCACCATGCACATGCGCTAGGCGGTCACCCAAGAGGCACGCGTGAGCACCGAGCCCCTCCTTTACGTGAGTTGTGTAATAATGTATTATCTATGGAATATGCATAATAGAAGAAATGAGAAAACCACACATTCAACCCTAGAGAAAATGCTAAACTAATACATCCATTCATACAAGAAGTATATTGACAAAAGATAGATTTAAACCATAAAGGAAACAAGATACACAAAGATTATACTTATTCATATGGAACATATTGAACATAAAAAAGAGATATGTATGAGCTATGAACCACATATATTCATATTTCAACATGTCCAGTAATCACATTACATCCATCTCGGGTCATTACAAACTAGAATGATAGTGCGAGATCAAAACCATGCATAAAAAGCTGGACTTAAGTCCTTACAGTACAAAGGAAAAAATCTACCCATCCCTTGATATGCCATTACTCCTACAGATCTCCTACACCCAACCCATAAGGCTATGTATTTCGTCAGAGCTTCGCCTCTTCTTTTTGTATCTCCTTTTCCTTTAATGGGCGTTTGTATATATAGATTTCTCCAACACCTTCAAGCCTTCGTGGGAGTTGTAGATCCATTTCCAAGTGTCAAGGTGGTCCTTCATGGGAGCATGCTTTTAGGATTGAGATCTCCACTCTTTGCAATGATGGCCTTCTAGAATCTTCCATCACAAGGTATATTCCTTCCTAGGCCACCCTATTGCCAGGCTGACACCTTATCCACTCCGCATGTGCATTCACGTAACACTTTTCTCATGTTTTGTCTGATACACCAAATATGTCTAAGTTCAAAACCTTTTCTCTACCTTGCATGTGCACCTCTTGTTCTACTAAAACCCCTAGAACATTGTCTGTGCGCTTTCTCCTTGTGCACCCTTTTTTAGGTAGGTCTTGTGCACCCACTCGTCACTCTGTACTTAGCCAATAATTTAGGAGCCCAACAAGTATATTCATTATAGTGATGTCTAGTATTCCTTCCAATCTCAATGTTTGATAATACATGCAATTTTGAGCTTAGTGTCGCTTTCCTTAGAAACTTAAAGTTGTAGTCACAAAAACTTATCTTAGTGTTTTATGTACATACCTTAGCACCCACTAGAACAAAACATGATTAAATCAAGAACATGTGCTACTCAATTACACAAAATAATGACACTTAGATTCAACCAATATCTTCCATCTATTAATAATAACAATAACACAGAAGATCCTTACAATAATGGCAATCTATGCCAAATGCACGCATGGATCCACTATTAATAATCCAATCACATACACATATCACAGTCACATGCACGTCTCCATACTTATCACTCATACACATACGCACACATACATACTATACTATATATCTACTATGTAGTTCATCACATATATATAGGGTGGGGACTTTCCCTTCACCGCTTATCATTCCAAAAATAGGCCGCATGCTATTAATAGCCATGTGTTGTTTACAGATATAGCCACACATGCAAGTGTGCTATCTATAGACCTCTTATAGTTAACTAAAGTGATAATCCTATTCTTAGCTCATCCTCATGAAAAATCTTTGATCCGATCCTCTAAAGATAGAAAATGTGTGGTGCGTGCATGTCTCTACATCGTTTGTGTGCTCGCATGCCATCTTCTAAAAATAGACTTTACACTCAAAATCAGCTAAGTCTTGAAAGTTGAACTTCTCCCCTCGCATGTGGGTCTTTCTATCCCTTCACACCCTTTAACCTGGCCTTGATTTCCCACATGGACTTCATGTGTGAGTTTTATTAAGTGTTTTCTGATCAACATTACCCCACACTAATCTCATTGTCATGCCCCGACAATGGTATCTCCAAAACTGAAGTAAAGAATGTTGAATAAAAGAATAAGAAATAATTTTGAATGAATAAAAGAATAGTTTATGTGGCATCCTCATCCCATCTTGAAGGATCAATTCTGGATACTCTTCCTTTATTTGGCCTCTAAGGCCTACCACTTAGTGAGCACCTTCTCTGCTTTCTCTGGTATGTCCACAATAATGGACTCTAGTTCATCTTGTGTTACCTCTCCCTTTTCATTCTGCAACACCAACATAATGTTGGACATTGCAGTATGTGTTCCTTCCAAGCACATCCATTCTTTGTGCGATGATTTTTCCAAGCTCATCCAATCATTCCTCATGCGGCTCTTGTGTTGTTACAAGGCCTCACACTTTTGTTTCACAATGGTTAACCTCTCTGTGCGGCCCAAGGTATCATCCTTCATGGCTTTCTAGACTTCATTATCTTCTTCTAGAGTCTTCACCTTTATTAATGCCTCTGGGCTGTGCATATATTCAAGGCATGATCTACCTTCTTCAATTCTTCTTGAGCATTTGTAGTAGGCCATCATATGTTGCAATTTTCCTTACTACTGCATCCTTTTCCCTTTCTACCTCTCTTTCCTAGGGATCCTTTGGTTTTGGCATTTTGATGGTGTCATCTTCTAGTACCAAGTCCACCAAAGTCTTACATAGTGCATCACTGAGGGTAATTGTTCTGGCACCTGGACTCTAGATGTGGGCATGCTTTGATCACATGGTCTCCAATAGCCTCCACCATGCTCACGAAAGTGTTATAATTTCTTTTCTCTAAGTCCTTCTCCTGGGTTAGGCACACTATCTCTACATCCTTCATCTTTAGTTCCTTGTGTAATGCTCTTATCATGGTAGCTTTGTCCATGTTTCTTCTAGCCACTTAAGTAGATACTTTCACCAAGGCATTGCTAACATGTTCTTCGACATAATAAGAGGGCTTAACTATTATGTGCCCGGCCTATGGTGCCTTCTTTAGCCACCTCGACACACATGACTCTCACACACATCAAAGTCGGGCTCATCCATGTGGGTGTGCATTGACCATGATAGTTTCTTTCGAGTGCGCACTGTTGCCATGTCTTCATCCATAAGCTCCCAGCCAAATAAGTCCTTTACGTGATGGTGCTCTAGAAGCGGGCATGGAACAATCTTCCCGTGTCCTCTGCATAACCCATGAGAGGTGCACTATGTTCTCCACTTGTCCTTCTTGTCCTTAGCCCTTTTGGGACTCGAGCCTCAAGGTTAGGAGTTGTTGTATCCTGAGTGGTGTCATGTGTGGCCTCTGATTTCTCCTTCTCTCCTTCTTCCCCATCCTTCATCTCTTCATCTTTTACTTCTTTCTATTGTTCCTCCTAGTCCTAGGGCTCATCTTCTTGACCATGTGGGGTAGGAGATGCACGCGCACTCTCCCAGATCCCTCTCGCTTCTTCATCCAATTTTAACTTCCTTCTTCTCTTTCGCTCGGTGAGCTCCTTGTGTGATAGAGAGATGAGGTGATTTCCTTACCATCTCGGGGTTCCACCTTAAATTCCTTGTGTGATCTCGAACACTTTCTTAAATCATTCTCTCCCTTGCACTACCTTATATCTCTCTTCTTCATCTTTGCCCTTGAGGTGGGTTGTTACGTGCTCTGCTTCTTTTTCTATTAGAGGGTTTCCTTCTTCTTGTGCTCCAAGCCACCACTATCTTCATGCTCCTCTTCTTCATCATCTACTTCAATGGTGTCTGTGGGCCTTTGCACCGATATGTTCTCCATTGTATGTTTACCCTTTGGCAGCCCTGGGAGCGCGAACTCATTCTCCATGTACTTATTGTTCTCCATCTTGGGATTCAGCTGAATATATACCAATGTTGCTCTAGTATCTCCAAACAATGAGACTCATCGGATTTATACTCAACACCTTTGAAATGAGCCTTTAAATGTACACATTATACCCCTCCCTGGATACACGTATTTATTTTTAGGTATGGTAGTCATAGTCTACCTTGTCTACATAAAGGCAAGTGGCACGTATCTATGAATATGTGGACTGCTACCTAGAAGTACCTTGTTGTGAAGGCATAAGGTAGTTTACACCAAGGGCTCCATGATCCATCCTTCATTGGGAAGCACATGATGCAGAAATGTTGATAGACAACAAATTGAACTTGTTTCCCTACTACCGAAGGTAAGTCCTTTGAGATGTGCCATTCTTCCTCAAAGGCCACATGTGGAGCCTATCATACCACTTCTCCACCCTTTGCTTGACATCATCTATCATGGCCCCTTTACACAAGTACTTTTTGAACCTCTCAGTTGGTGATTTATTCTCCATGGGGTATTCCCATATTTTCTCCTTTGGCCCGTCTGGTACCCCAATCTCCATGAATACTAAGGACAATAGAACAGATCCAAAGCTGATCTTCCCTCTAGTGCATGCTTCCTCAACTATCTATTATGCAATGTAGCCTGCAATATTGTATATTACTCCCTCCGACATGCACTTTGCAACATGTAGCCACATAGTGTTTACCTGTGACCACCACTCCTGGTCATTCAACTTGTAGTAACAAGGTGTGCTACTACTTTTACAATTAGATAGTTCTTCAATTTTTCAATGTCCATCCTGTGTGGACCCTTCATGTACCCCAACTCCTTATGGGTCTCCAAGATTGTAGCTTTATCTGCTAAGTCATTCTTTATATCCTCTCCGTGGCCTTCAACCCTGTCATTATGGAGATCAGTGCGGATGAGATTCTAACCCTGAGTCCTGCAAAGTAAAAGAAGTCCTCATGCACTCTGCTCATGAGCCATCGGTACAAAGGCTCATACTTCCTAAAATATGAAAGCTCATATAAATTGGTATACTCTAATTCTCTTCACGACCTTCTCACCTACATCATCATAGACCGACATGTCCTCTATCGTGTGTTTGTTTGTTTTTGTATTAAGTAGGGCATCAAGTTCCTTTTGTTGTTTGAGGTCTGTGGTTGTATTCACTTACTTTACTTTTCTGATGTGTGAATCCCATTCTGGATGACAATGATGCCCTCTGGATATTGCATTTTGAAAAATTACTTTCAGGTGTCATCTCTTCCTCCTCGTGACCACCTTCTTCTTTCCTTTTTTCCCACTTGCTGCTACCTTCTTGGGTGCCATTTTTACCTTGTAATCATCTATATACACTTTCCTCTACAACTCTTCAATGTCCGATTCAAACCCTAGCTCGATTCAACCATGCCCTAGGTGAAAAATCATGTCCTCACTTCTCTTTGTCATTTTTGCTTCACTCAAACCCTACACCACCAGGGACGCAAGCTTCTCTACTGCACACATATTCTTCTCATGCTTGGTTTCACACCCTTCGCACCTCAAATCGATTACTTGGCTCTTCACACTTATCTCTTTTTCAAATACTCTTAATCGCAATGGTAAAAATGAATTCACATCCCATCCTTATATAGATTTTCAAATTTTGATGCATTTATTACTCCTCCACCTACCAAATATCCTCTCATTCATTGACCAAATTTGTTCTTTCCATGTGGTACATCTTCATGCCCTAGCTATAACCTTCTAGCGTGCCTTCCTACCTTTTGGTCACAGACTTCTCTTTTAGTGTGCACCCTTGTGCCCGAGTACCTCATCACTATACCTTCTCCTGGTAGTTATCATGGCCTCTACTTACCTCGCATTATATTATCCCTTCATTCATCTCCATCCTTGGTCACTTTTGAGAAGAAATATTTTTATTTGAAAAGCACCCTTAACATATTATTCCTTTCATCTTCCAATTTCCACAACATTGTACCTAGATATCACCAACCACCCCACACTAAAAGTATGTGCAGTCCTTCTGTGCATCAACATGCTTCCATATTGTAGTTAGCTTCATGCGTGCAAGTGTGCACACTTATTACACAAGAACAAAAACTAAATTGACAAAAAGCATAACGATGATGAAGGAAATACATTAAGGAAATATAGAAATGGAAACCTAATCTAAATGGCAATACTACCTTATTACAAACACCAAGAAGACTTATTTATAGTAGGGCTTCAACCTACTCCCATTAAAGTAACCGGAAGCCATGTTCCATCAAGTGCTTCTAACTAGAAAGCACCTGAGTCAAGTATGTAAGTGATGACATACGGCCCCAACCAATGTACCTTAAGCTTCCCTGGATGGTGCAAGAACTTAGAGTCATAAAGAAGTACCATTTGTCCAACCTCAAGCTTCTTATCCCTTATATGTCTGTCATGCCATGCTTTCTACCTTGCCTTTTCTTTCTTCTGACTCCAACGTGTTATGGCTCGTCACTCATCCAACTGAATCATCTTCTCAATTTGCTCTTCTAAAGCTTTCTCATCAGCTAGACCTCCAAGCATGCACAATGCACAAAGAAGGTAACATGAATTCTATAGGAAGAATGACTTCGATGCCAAACACCAACTGAAATGGTGTGGCCTTTGTTCAATCTCTTATAAGTTGTTCTATATGCCCAAAGAATAGCTGAACACTTTATCATCCCAATCCTTTCTTCCAACATCACAAATTTTTGTCAATTTCTGGCTCAAAATCTTGTTGAAAGCCTCAGTAGTTCCATTTTCCTGAGGGTGATAGGGTGTAGTCTTATGGTGTGCAACCATAAACTCATCTAACAGAATCCTGATTGTTTCATTCAAAAAGTGTGTGCCCCTATCACTTGTCAAACTTAAAGGACATCCATATCTTGTAAGAACATTCTCCCATAGAAACCTAGTTGTTGTAGTTGTTGTACAATCCTTGTAGGTGTTGCTTCTTCCCACCTTGTGAGATAATATGTACAAGTAATGATATAGCGCGATCCAGTCCTCTATACGCGGATTGGTGAAATAGGTCCTACAAAGTCAATAGCCCATTTCTCAAATGGTTTTGCACTAGTAATAGGTCTCAAAGGCATCTCATCTCTTTCCCTGGTTTACCTAGATGCTGACAATGGTCACATGCCTTGCAATACTCTTTACAATCCTTTATACAATGTCTCCCACCATAATCCAACAAGTAGGATCTTTCACGTAGTAGCATCACCTGCATAGTGGCCACCTGCAATACCACCATGTGCTTCCTCCATTATATCCTTGCACTCATGCTCTAATACATAACAATGCAATACCTCATCTCTTCCTAACTTGTATAGGTCACCACTGATCAACATGAAAGGTGCCACGCATATAACAAGTTTTTTTCCAAAGCCTTCATTCCTTCTGGTGCAACACTAGTCCTTAGAAAGACAACAATGTCTTCTAATTTGATGATGGCGCATGTTGTAACCTATACAATTGTGCATCGACATGGTTTCTTCAATTGTTTGTGCTTCTTCTCCTAAGTGAATTCTAGACAAGTGGTCTGGTCTAGAATTACTTTTCCCTAGCTTTACCACAACTGTGAAATCAAAATCTTGAAATAAGAGTACCCATCTACATATGCACCCCTGTAAGATGGGTTTGTTCACCAAATACTTCAATGCCATGTGATCTGTATAGAATACAAATGGTGTTGCTAAAAAATATTATCAAAACTTGTGTAATGCATAGATCATGAAAAAGCTTCGCACTCTGTAGTTGTATAATTTTGTTTAGCAGGGTCAACTTTCTACTAGCAAAGAAAATAGGATGATCTACAATACCCTCTCTAGGTTGAGCCAACACTATGCCAATGGCCATGCCAGAGGTGTCCACATGTACATGAAATGGTTTGTCCCATGAAGGAAAATGCAAATAGGTGCATGGTAGTAAGTTTTCTCTTTTAATATCTCAAACGCGCGTTGTTGCGGTTCTCCCCAATAAATGTACCTTTTCCTTTCAGTAACTCCTCCAAGGGTGTCAAAAAATTTGGCATATCCCTTAATGAATTTTTTAATAATAACCGTATGACCAAAAATCATGCACACCTCACTCACTGAGTAGTAGGTGCTTCTAGGCCTAAAATGACTACAACCTTAGCTGGATCAACAAGAAAACCTTCCTTGCAAATTATGTGTCCTAAGAGGATTCCAAAAGGTGTAGCAAAGATACACTTCTTGATGTTCAAATAAATACTCAACTATCTACATCATTCAAACATTAAGCGTAGATTGTCACAATGATCTTTCACAAGCCCATATATTGTCCAATCATCTAGATAAACACTGTAAGAAGTTGTGAATAAAGTCCTTGAATGCCTGAACAACTATCCATGAGAATACAAACAGTGTGTTTTTCAATCCAAAAGGCATCATGGTATAGGAAAAACTTCCCCATTCAGTAGTAAATTGTCTTTTCTTGATCCTCCTGAGCAATCCTAACCTGATGATACCTAGAAAACCCATTTGTAAATGAATATATTTTGTGCCCTGCCACTCCTTCCAAGTATTTCTTAGTAAAAGGTGTAGGAAAGGGATCTGTGACACATGCAACATTCATCTCCCTATAATCTACATAGATTCGAATCCTACCATCCTTCTTGATACTTATCACCATAGGACTAACCCATTCTGACTCATCCAAAGGTCGAATGATTCCAGATTTCAACATCTTATCAATCTCTTCTTTACCTTTTCACACAAATTGGGATTCATTCTGTAAGGTCTCTTTCTCACTGGGTGCGCACCTTCCTTAAGCTTTATCTTCATTTCCCAAGTGATTCATGCATGCCTTTAAGTTCATGATACCCTCGAGGGAATAAGTCCTGATAATCCCTGAGTAACTCAATGATCTTTGCAACCTCGATTCTTGACCAATAGTCTCCAATAATGACCTCCTTAGGCTCATCCTCCATCCCAATGTTCACCTTCTTTGTCTTCATGGGTTCATGATATGCGTGTGTATCCTTGTCTACACTATGGTCCAAGACCTCGTGCACTCCTTGTGAATGTTCAACATCTAGGTTCTCAACTTCCTCATCATCCACAGATGTAAACCATCTTTCCTTTCTCTTTCTCAAGGAAAGCACGTTCAAGTAATATGGAGTCCATGTCTTCTTCTTCTTCAAAATGCACTCCTGATTCTGTCTCACCAAATAATTCCTGAATATGAGCTCCTCCGCTTTTACACTATCTCCCATAGTTAAGCGCTTGACAAATTTTAATGCTTCTTCTACTGGAGGTTTGGTTGAGAAGTAGTCAAAGGTCTAGATCATTCCTGTAGTCAAATCCTACCAATTCCTAGTCTCTCTATGTAGTTTTGCATATACATACCAAGCATGCGTGCGCATCCTTGTAGAGTAGAATACAATCTATGCACCCAGAGTGAAGGTGGTAATGCTTCCTATCCCGTTGTCTAGAGTCTCTCACACTACTGAATATGATGTTGAACATGTTGATCACCATTATACGTGTAGATCTGTGTAGGTGCATTGCTCCTTAAAAACCTAGTAGATAAGGTGATTCCAATCTCTCCCATTCCATAAGATTATCTCTGTGAACTACCCACCAACACGCACTTGTTGTCCCACGCAAGGTATATGCTAACATATCTCTTCTCTTAACTTGATCTGACCACTGTGCTTCCATGGCTTTCAAGAATATAGGAAGATCTTCTGCTCTAGTATACCAAGGTACTGAGCCACCTATCCATCTAACAGAATGAAGTCCATTCTTTCACGCAACCATGCTTTTTACCTCACACCCTACTAGTTCATATGTACCATGAGCCCAATTGTCACAAGAAATACTTGTAGTATCACTAATAGACTGAGAATATTCCCCTTTGAAGAATACCTTCCTTTGATGGCTCATTGACCTCTGGGTCCCGAATAGCATGTACATAGATTATGTTCAAGTCCTCCTCACTTAGAGGCTCAACATATGGTGTGGAATTTCCATCTATCAAAGGTATTACAACCCTTTCTTCCTTGTTCTCAAAGATGATGTACCCTTATTAAACCTCAAGTCAAGCATTATTCACATAACACCAAGGGTGTCCAAGCAAGCTGGAAAATTATCTTCTTCCACGAGTGCTAGTACCTCAAAATCCCCGTGAACTTGGCCCCTTGTATTGTTATAGATGCATCCTTCAAAACTCCTATGGGAGTGGCCTTAGTCCTATTTTCCATAAACAACACATTAGATGATGGCTGTAATGGAGGTCTCCCCATTTGTACCCATGCATCCAATGTAAGCACATTTACTTCCGCACTGTATCAATCAAGATATTGCTCAAAGAACCAACCATCCACAACAACATTCAAAGTAATCTCCTTATCATAATCAATACTATCAGGGGGAATATTTGCATGAGGATCTGTCCATTCATTCTTAGTGCTTGTGCATGGAGTATTCCCCTTCAACCAATTTCCTAATAATGGAATAATATTCTCCTAGCGCAACATCTACATACCTCTTCTGATGTCATCAATATCAGAGGGGAAATTTTTTCGCTTCTTTCTTCTACTCCATCTTCCTTGACTACTCCTTTAAACATTGTATCTCACCTTAAAGATTCCTAAGGACCTCCATGGTCTCTTGATAGACTTCCTTTTGATGAGAAGGATCTAGGTACCTTGCATGCAAAACCTCCTCCTTAGTTATTGTAGGATTCTGGTGTAATGCCTCTCTCTTACGCGCCGCTTCTTCTCATGTGGTGATCTTCACTATTAATGCCTCAAGTTCGGTGCTATACTTGGGCATCCATTGATCTTCTACCACATGCTAGATTCTAACCATCCCTATGTGCCTTTTTTCTCTTGCTTATGCTTACTTACTGAGATGCTCATACAAGTCTGGGCACTCCTCATAGCTATGATTCTTTCCACAAAACAAAATGAACAGGTGATATTCTGAGGAAATTCATGCCTATAGTGATTAGTGTGATCCACATGTATAACATGTTCCATGAGGGAACTCACCTCTTCCTCCACCATGGCCTCATCCTCCATATCCACCTCGTATCCATGTCCTCTTCCACGACCTCCTTCAAAACACCCATCATTCTTGTCATAGCGTGTTTGATTATGATCCCGATCCTGGTGCTCATTCTTACCCTTAGAATTATCCATCACACTTGTCTATCGTACCCCAATATCTATAGCATCTGGATCTACCAATCAATCTACAATCTTAGTATCATGGGTCGTGGACGGAAAATTTTACAAGTAACAAGATACATTCTTCCTTATCATGCATTGTAACAAAGGAAGTGACTAGCATCATGATTCAAATGATAGATCTCACAGTCTAACAACAATGAATGTATAGATCTACTGAGGGAAACTATCCTTGGTGTGACCTTCCACTTCACAATCTGTACACCAAATCCCTGAGTGTGTTTCATGGGATGAATTTGCTGATAGTTTTTCTAACTATTTTTCCATAGCTGTAATTTGTGCCTCTAAGAATGGGATAACGCAATATCAATGCTCCCAACTACCTCAAACATGCAAAAGTTACTTCCAAAGTGCTTCACGTGTGGATCAAGTGTATGTCTTATGTGATAATTCCCTTCTAAATGGTGTAATCAATCCTCCAACGAACCATTGTGCATGTTGGCTTGCATGAATATCATAAGAAAGCTTAGATATGAGTGTTTTAAAATGGGCATCATACTCACATACACTCTCAGTAGTGCCTTGCTTGATATCTTTGAGCGTGCTTATACTCTTCTGCTCAAATTTTGGGATATATAACTCTTTCAAGAAAGCATCCTTCAAGGTTGCATAATCCACACAAGTTTGATGATCAGGTCAAACTTCCTATACCAGCTGTGTGTGCACATCCCTATAGTGTAGTAGAAAATTGACTTGCCTTGCACTCAGAAGTTGTGATCCCTTTCGCACGCCACAAGATTTCACACATGTGCACATGCTCAACAACATATTTTATGCCTCTATACTCTGGAAGATGAAGAGACATCTCCATATAAATATTTTGAGGTTGTTGTGGGCCTTGCCCACCTGATCCAGAACCTCATGTGTTTCCTCTACCTCCTAGAACCACTAGATCCACTAGAACTAGAACCACCTATTCCTCTGATCCTCCACCTGTAGCTAGAATATGACCTATAGATGTACTCCCTATGCTCCAACAGTAGTACTATATTGAACCCCTATAGTCTGTGAAGTAGTTCCACTTCTAGAGGTGAATCCAACATTTCGTGTTTATTTTATGTAGATGATGATGCACCTGAAAATGTTCCTCCAAATAACATTGAAGTTATCTATCCTGCCATTGATGTACTTGCTCTCTGACTTACTCCGGTTCTCCTACTTCCCAAATTCACTTGTTGATTACTTTTCGTACTAGATACTGGAAAACCAAGCACAAGGGTGAGGTTATCAGGTAGGTTCAGATGTGCACCCATGGCCCAGGTCATCTCTACTAGGTGCGCTTTCTTTGTGAGGCCGAGGAGGGTTCCCTATCATGCTTTCCCAGATGGGGGAGTTCCTGATGCTCTAGCTCCACATCTTCTACGTGAGCTTCAAATCCTTCATGAGCCATCTCTCTCCACAACGCCATCCTTCTCTGCAACATCACATTGCTTCTCTATCTCCCTCTCACGTGCCTCATTATACTTGAGCCACCTTTCTTCTCTCTACCTTGCTTGCCACTAAGTCTCGCCATCTTTCACCAATCTTATTCCCCCCATGTGTGGTGGGGTTTAGCTAGCCATAGGTTTTTCTTCCAAATTCAAGGTTACCATCAAGATCTTGATTGCCAGTGGAATACCTTGCAAATATGTTCCTCTAGGATACCATAAAAACTAGAATTCAGCTACCTCCGGGAAAGAATACATCGAAATTGAATACTCTAGAATATAACTATTTAGAACACCATGAAACCACATATCCACAACATGAGTCCAGATCAGATCAACATCATAAAGAGTTTGAAATTCTTCCTGCATCCAAACAAGTGTGTGATATCTCCAATTCCATTTAGATGCATATGCAACCAGCCACTCATATAACTCTACTGGGAAAATAGCAAAGAATCTCTCATATAAACTATCATACAAATTTTGTTCCACCCAAGTGTGTGTGTGTTAAATCTAGATCCAGTGTTGAACCTTCATGTGTATTCTTCCTCTAGATCATGTATCCACTCTTCAACACTTGCTAGAGTTAACCGATATGTCTTCATCACGAACCATCCTAGAAACAACTGAAAAAGAGGTCCCGGAAATGGAACCAATGATGCAGCCTAGAATTCACCAAGATAACACCCTAGATGCGATTGACACATCACTCAGCCTAGACTGAGTGCTCATCCAAAGTGCAAATGTACCTAGGTCCCTCTTTAGGGTTGTTGTAGTAGGATGATAACATGATGAAGAAACACATATATGGATCCATAACTAATACATCATTATACAATGCATAACAGATCCAGATCTAAGGAAGAATAAGTCTAAACAATAATCATGATTAAATCAAGAACATGTACTACTCAATTACACACAAGAATAACTTGAGATTCAGCCAATATCTTCCATCTATTAATAATAAAGTAAGAATAAATCTCTTTACAATAATGGAATATCACTCCACATTTTGGCAAGACCACACATGCAAGTGTGCTATCTATAGAACTCTTATAGTTAACTAAAGTGTTAATCCTTCACTAATCTTAGCTCAAAATATCCTCATGTAAAAGACCACGACACACGATCCTTTATAGATAGATAAGTTAACTAAAGTGGCTATTCACGTCTCATGTAAAAGCACTTGATCGATCCTTTAAGATAGATAATGTGCTTTGCATGCCATCTTGCTCATGCCAATAGACTTTACACTCAAAATTGGCTAAGTCTTGAAAGTTGAACTTGCCCTCCACATGTGGGGTCTTTCTGTCCCTTTGCTCCCTTGAAACTAACTCTGCTTTCCCATGTGGATTTCATGTGTGAGTTTTGTTAAGTGTTTTATATGATCAAAAGTAGATTAGAATATTTAAAATACCTCCACCTATCTCTAGGACAAGTTATATAATCTATGGTATTAAAAAAAAAAATATAATTAATGAAAAAAAAATTTACTCGGGATCCTACACGAGGTTACATAAGGATCAAACCCAAATATTCAAAGGTGAAAACAAAAAAATATCCAATCACGGTGAAGGAGCAACACAAAAAGAAACAGGGAGCTATAAAACAACAATAAGAATGTAGAAAACCCCGGAGAGACCAAAGAGGTATAACGAGAAAAACAACAAAAAAATAATATAATATACTAAATGTTCAAAAGCTAAGCATCCTAAAGCATGTTCAACCATTCCTTAGTAATTTGATAAATTCTACTTGAGGCTGCCTAGATTTTCTTTAATGTCACTAGGAGGTGGAATATTTTTTTATTCTTGTTATGAACCTTTTTCCACCCATTAGAATCTTCCTCTGTAGGAAGAATAATTTCAATTCCATCAATCGGTTGATATTTTCATTTTATGATGGGAGAGAATGTCTCCTTTTCCTTTTCTCAAAGTGTCCTCTATGTCATGCAACAACAACTGGTTTTCTACATCCCTAAGCAGCTTCAAAACAACATTCATGTGAATTTTTATATGCAAGCAATATCTAGAGCTGAGTTATGATTTTTGGGTGTGGATCATCATCAATAATACTCCCACTGTATGTTGAATTAAAGAATATGATGATGCAAATCATGTCAAATAAACATGATAGTGTGAAATATATGGGGAATTCCAAGTGGAGTTATATTTATTTGAAAATCACACATGCGGTTGATCATGCATTCGCTAAAAGATGGATACAAAGCTCCATAGAAATCAAAGACAGTAGTAATGTGATTGATGACAGGAGGCGGGATATTCCACATGTGACTTTCCATGGAGACTCGATCATCAGCAAACGCAGTTGTTCATGGGAAAACCAACGGCTCTCATTTCCAATATTGTGTGGATTACAATAGCAAGAAGCGGACGGGTTCCAGCAGGTTCTACAAGAATTTGGGAATTTGTTGAAAACAATTAAGCACTGAGAGAAGATGGGGGGGCTTTCCAAATTGAGCCTAGTGCGGACTGTTTGGAAGGATAATATTGAGCTTTGTAGCATACTCAGCAAGGGTGACATCACCAACTTCATGGAGAAGGTTCAGGGGCATGATCAAAGCATCTCTATGTGTTTTGTGAAGGAATGGAAGGAGTAGACTGTTGAATATGGGGGACAGAAGATCTTGCTCAATGAAGAACTTATTGCTGAAGTGGTGACCTTAGTTTGGAGGGCTCTTTGTTTCTTGACAAAAGGGTCAACAAAGATGTTGAAGAGAGGAGATTTGTGGAGGGATCTGAGAAGCTGATCTATGTTACAGTGGGCCTACTTGTTAGCTTTATCCCTCCGCCTTATGATGAGGTTACTCACATGATGATACGGTTCATCTCCTTGGAAGGAAGGTTTGTCACTGTTCCTGCTAAGCATCTTATCTTTCTTAACCACTTCTGTAGGAATCGCTTGGTTTGTTTTCCCCATTACTTGCTGAACTCTCTTGAGCGCTCCATTTTGGAGTTTCAGAAGCATACCAGGCAGTTCCTTTACACCAAGGGCTTATTTTACTACTTCATAAATGCTATCTTCTTAAGTATACTAGTCTCCCATCCTCTCTAGCTCGGTTCCCCTCTCACGGGTTACTGCTATTGCCAGCCCTGTTTCTCCATTCTCTCGCCCCGCCACCATCATAGTTTGCCACCTCCCGGCCATCCAAGATTCTTCTTCCATTCCCCCTACTTGCTGCTCCCACCCCCACTTTGCCTCCACCTCGAGCAGACCAGTTACCAGGGTTTCTAGAAAGCTTAACCTTGAGACTCTTCTTTGTGGAGAAGGGGCCTCATGAAATTGAAATTACACATGACCTTCTGAATATTAGCAGGTCCAGTCCCTGGGATGTGCATATGGAAATCTCTTCAAAAAGGTTGGATGCCTTAGAGGCTGATATGAAGCTCTTCAAGGATGAGGTTAAGAACTTGGCTAAGCGAGAGAAGGCAAGAGGAAAAAGGAGGAGGTGGTGGATATTGATAGCAGCCAAATTGATGATATCTACAAGAAGCTGAACTCCTTAGACTCCCATTTAGGGAAGGCCAAAACTCGACATGATTACAACATGGCCATCTTTAGGGCGATTGAGGAGTTCATTGAGCAACATGTCAAAAGTGTCTCTAACCTTAGCGGTGTTCCGGCAACACTTTGGGGTAACGATAAGGAAAGAAAAAGGACCATTGAGCAGCTGGATAATACTGACGCTGCCCACATGAAAACTTTGGGTATGTTCCACTCCTGGAAGAATATCAAGACCAGCATTGACAAAGCTGCCAAAAAGTAGTTGTAGATGCTTTAGCTATTCTTGTATGTTTTTATGTTGTTTTTTGCGGTCTCTCTACTGCTTTTTTGCAGTATTTTTGTTGTTTTGTCTCATTTGGGTAGCTATTTTTGGCTACTTTGAGCTTCATTGTCACATTTGGATTCTGATCCTTTTCTCTCTGGTTCTCATTCCTATTCTGGCTCCTAGGCCATCTTTTGTACTCAAGGGTATAGTCCCTTTCAAAAAACTATTTGCCAATAATAAAAAAACAACTGGTTTTCTTAATTTTAGTGAGATTAAGTATTTCAAAATGAGGAAATACAGTCCACCATTTTAGAGGAATGTTTCCAAATTTCTCACCTACCAAAATGATGAAGGTATGGGCTTCATTTCTTCCCCAACAAGGAAAAGTACATAGAGGTATGGGTTTTGCAGTGGCACCCATCATTGTTGTAGGTGATTTTAATGCATTTTGGTGGTTGAAGCAAGATTTGAATTCCTCTCTCTCCCTTTCTCTCATTCTTCCTATATATTGTATGGAGGGGCTCATTTTAAAAGGTTAGACACCTTGTATATCCCCCTCCCTTATTCTTTTCGTAAGAGATTTTGGATATTATAAATCTCCCTATTTGAATATTACAATGTAAAATATATTCATTTAGCCCTAAATGTGATGTATTGTATCAACTTTGAGAGCAATAAAATCATATATTTGGATGTTTCAAACCCTCTTCTATGTTGTATTGCATCTTTATAATCTTTCTTTACATGCAAGGTTATTATGTATTGTTGTTGTTTATAGCGCAAGGCTCCGGTATTGATGTGTTTATTGTGTAGGTTGTTCAACATCCTTCTTAGTGCATCACCTTCCCTTAGAGTAGGTTTTTTTTTCATGCATTTCCTCTATCTTTTTCTCCTTGGAAATATTAGATTAGGGTTAAAAATTGCAACTATGAACTTTGGAGTAGTTGCACTAGGATAGGATAGGAAGTCGGCCTTCTCTAGAGGGTTATCTTGATTTTAAAGTCCCACACTTTGGGATAACTCCATGTGTGACAAATCACTGACTACTGAACCATTCACTTGTAAAAAATCGAAGTACTATGATTTCACCATAATATATTTAACATTCCTCCATAAGTTTATAAAACAAGCTATATAATCTAGCATATACATAATAGTAAAAGGTAATAATTAATTTCATGGCATATATCTAATATACCAAGAATAAAACCAAATATCTCTTAACATAATGAATTATCACATGCCCTCCAAAAATGATATAATATTGTAATCGCATTCAAAAATGGATGAATTTATACTAATCTTATTGCCAAGTATCTCCTAATATTCTGACCTAATGTATACCCTCCAATGTATTCAATAATACATAATAGTTATATTATTTCTTATGATATTCCCTTAGAATATTAGGACTAATTTCATAAAATATTTCTTTATAACGATCTTAATGCCCGATAGCTCAATGTTAGAAAAATCTTGCTATCTCTAGAATAAGATAGACAATCTATGACATGAAAAATACTAAATTGTCTATAGAAACATACCATGAAATTATAATATAGCAAAACCCTATGTTAGGATTAGAACCCATATCCTTAGAAACTTACAATTAAATTAAAGTATCCCAACTATATGAAATAGTAAATTATCTTTGCAAGTATCTTAGTGATTAGTATATTTGTATAGGTCAACCACATTAATTCTCACCAACCTATGATATAATTTGTTGTGTATATTTATCATATCTACCATTGTCTATAGAAAAATTTATATGAGCTACTCTATGTCATTTAGTAGATTTTAGGATTCAATTTTACATTATGAAATAAATAACTATAATTCAAAATAAAAGGGTTTAAAGATACATGTGTAGATGATGATGGAAAATGACATATCCAAAGGAGTTCACAAAACTCCTCTTCCCACAAAATTTAAACTTGCACATAAGTAGAAAACTTGAGAAATGATGGATTAGTTAATTACAAGATGAGTTGCGTGGAAAAGGCCAATTTCGGGAACCAAAGGGATTCCTTTAACAAATCTTAACTCACATTTAGTAAATTAGGATGGAAATAATCAATAATGAAATTATAAATTATAATATAAAGTGATGTGGGTGATAAATTATAGATATAATATATTTGGATGCTAGGATTCAATCAACGTCCTTGAAGATAGGCTATGGTGAACTGAAAATTTGTCCTACTAGAGACATGAATCAACACTATGTTCAATAGAAAGATCAAAAGTTATTCAAGAATGTTGTATGGATTGGGCATTAGGACGATGACATATATTATCAACTCATGGTTGATGTCATTAGTTCGACATGAAGGGTTGACATACTATGGGTAGGTCATAAATGTTGGTGGCTTCGTAAGATGCACATTGAAAGGTGATCTAATATAAATACAATTATGTCTTCAAAGTGAGTTCTATGTAGGTATGTGTTCCCCTATAGTCATGTATGAACCTAGAAAAAGAGTACATTGTAAGGTAGAAAGGGGTCAAAGTTTGACCTCAAATGTGAATTTAACAATGATATATACAATGATGATATTGGTGAGGGCCCACTATCTGCTAGTGTGAAAGAGGTATGCATGTGAACATGATCTATGACTCTATTTTTCTAAGAATTTGCATTAGGAAAGTTATTTTTGGTAGGATTATATCATGCATGTGGAGAAAGAGATAATTGAGTGGGATTAGATATGCCATGGAGAGTATGTGTCTTGTGTGGAGGAATTCACCTATGAGGTGGGATATGGAAATGATGTACCCACTATGAGAGAAGAATAATCCATGTGTGGAGAAGATTAATTTGATGTGTGAAAGTGTCACTAAAATTGGTAAAATCTCTAGATTATTTAGGAGGATGTGTCAAAGCCACGGATCCATCAAGGGGAGGTGTAGGTATAACTTCACTCGTTATGGAACAAAATGAAGGTGTTACACTAATAGGAGGTGTTGGTATCCACATTGATTCTCCCTTGGAGGTCGAGCATCATCACATATTTAAAAAGATACTTAGAGACAAACAATTCATGGTGTAAGTCATTTTGTAGCTAGGAAGGGATTCAATTGGCTCTTTGTCACGTAGGCGTTGGAGAAATGGATATCACCTTCATAAGGGTTTGATCTACCCTCACTACTTTAGGTTGTACCTTGACCGGGGTGAGAGGACCCGTTCGTAACTGTATTGGTGAAGGACATCAAGAGATACTTCTTTGCACAATTTTCAGCAAAACCTTGAGAAAATATGATCAATATAACACAATCTAACTCTCATGAGTTGTCACACTAGAGAGTGGAGATGTTTTCTGGATAAGGTTCAGGTTACTAAAGAAAATAATTGAAACTTGATTGTTTCTGCATATTTTTGTAATGGAATTTGTTCGAAGCCTTTATGGATACATAGTATAAATAGGGGTAGTTCATGTATGATTCATTATTTGAGAAGTTTTTGTGTGAAGTTAAGCAAGATAAAGTTGATTTCACCAGATCTTTGAGAACCTTTACAAAAATTGGAAAACTCACAGACAAAATGCTTCAGAATAGCCAAAATATTCCTTCAATTATAAGATGTGTATCAATGGAAACCCAAATATGCATGGTTTCACACACTCTTCAATAATTCAACACAAAGGCTCATGTTAAAGAATCAATTAAACATTAGAAATCCTTGGTTCATCATGCCTAAGATACACTCATAGGCTTACAAACAATCTTTGTCAACACCATGAGAGTAAGGTAATTTTAAATTGTTTATTTCATTACAAGGATGAAATATATTCTCATAATGAAATAGCAAATTCCACAATACTATCATAGGGATAAGATATTGTGTGATTCAGAGGGATTTTAACATAAGATTGCAACAAGAATAGGAAAAAATATTTGAAAACATTCGAAATAAGCGAGACACAATTTTTCCCAAGATCACACAGTTACTTCAAGGTTTATTAGATTCATTAGCGGGGAAATTTTCTTAAATAGTCTCAGAGAGCTTGTCAATAGCTATACACTTACTGACCATATTGACATGATTAAATCTAAAACACAAGAAATTAACAGGTTTCTCAGATGGTCTCTCAGGAAGATGGGCTTTCTCAAATTTTCTCAAAAATTTAACTCTCCACCTTTTGCATGACTAATTCATTCCTTTTATAGCACTCACTTTAAATCAAAACTTTTCCCCCAAAATACAATAATATTCCAAGGAATACTTTACTTGTTATAGATTTGTTCAGAAAGTGATGTTTAAAAAATTTACAATCAAAATCCACCAAGTGTTCTAAGGATAAACTTTTGGATGTTTCCACCAATTACTTTAACTATGGAATCCGGTTGTCACTTCTAGAAAATTACTTGGAGCATTCCCTCATGATTCTAAAAACATGGCGTACATAAAAAAGAGGAAGAATGTGCATAAGCTGTTGAACATCCTTTGTGCCTCTACAACTTCGTCTTCTTTATCCCTTTCTCTGCATCTTGCTCTGTTGGATCTCGGCATTTTTACGTAGGTGCCCGAGAAATTCTAATTCAAAACATCAACCTTCACATTCCTCAGATTCACAAATTTATCTCACAACAATCCATATTTGCACTTCACTTTGATAAAAATGATAAGAGATCATAAGATTAACGGTAAAAAATGACACACATTCACATCTCTTGAAGTCTTGGATCATTAATGGTGACAAAACCATATGTATCACACCAAATTCGTTAACTCGCCTTTCATAACTTCAAATTTGATCCGTCCATGTGGAAAATATTTGATCGAAGCAGAAGCCTAGGGGCACCTTTTGCATTTATGACTTTTAAAGAAAATGTGTATTTTTACATTTGTGCCGCCCCTTCGCCTTTGAAAAATGGGCTTAACATATGGCTTAACACGGGCATCGATGGAGTCGTAGCTCACTTTTGCAACTTTACCTCTTTTTACAAAAATCCAAAATTCCCAAATTTCCCTGGTGATCTGCCCTCCCGCTTTAGAAACTTTATTTGGTCCTAGGCGAGTCGCAGGAGTCGCTTTTATAATTTTACTTCATTTACAAAACAAAGCTAAAATTCTCAAAGTTCCTCGACGATCCACCTCCCACTTTGACTTTTCAAATGGCCACATGTCCTTCTTTGGTCCCCAAGCAGTCACGTTTCACTTTATAACTTTACTCCTTTTACAAAATAAAGCCAAAAACTCAAAATTCTTTGATGACCCTCCTTTCCACCATAATGCCCCCAAAACACAAAATGGCCCGCCTTCCCATAACTACTCGAATCATGACACGTGTACACCTTTCAAGGCCAAAGTAAGAATTTACTTAAGCTGCTTAATAATTTCAAACAACCAATCAAGATCCTTTGGGCCACGGGACCAATTTAATATTTTTGCAAACATAGCAAAAGTGAAAATTTTATAAAATAGACACGCTATGCCTCATCGATTAAGGATGAACACGCATCTGCGAACATTGAGACAAAATTTGGCAGGAAAACATGATCGTGGAAGATAAAAATGCAAGGGAAAATTCATCATTTATGCCGAATACGAATTTTCTTCAAGGATAGAGAAATTGTAAACAACACCAAGCTCAAAGAAATCCATGACCATAGAAAAGGGTGACCATGACATCCAAGCGAAGACAAAAAAATTCATGTACAAACACGAAACAAAAATACATGATGAACCAAGCGGACATAAAATTGAGCGAAAAGGGTGAGGTTAAAAATGAGCACCAACATCGGCTCGACTCAAGGATGGGAACTCCCAGTGAGTGTCATAAGAACAAAACAATAGACCATGTGCCAAAAAACCTTTAGGCAATGGAGTCAAGAACCAACCTTACGAGAATAGGCGAGAAACCAAAAAAACTTTCGCGAGGACCGGGACAAACAAAAATAGAAAAAAACCAAAAATGAAACAAAACAAAAATAATATACATTGTACTAATGATGTGTACCTTGATTCTGAGAAATCAGTCAAGGAAATGTTTCAAGTGCCTACCATTAACATGAAACTCAAGAAATTCCCCATCTAGATATTTTAGGAAGGTGTGCTCATCAATCCTAATATCAATAGAATAAGGGCCCATCCATAATGCGTCAAATTTTCCATGTTTTCCCTTATCCTCACATCTATTATCACATAGTAGTACAGATCTCCCACACTAAAAACTCTTGGAGTAACTTTTTTCAAACAAATTCTTCAATATCTCCTAAAATTCACATGTCTTTGATGGGATGCTCTTCTCTCTTAATCTAATTCAACAATTTGATTGATACGTGCATCATAGGGACTAACCTCTTGATCCTCTAGTTGTTGCATAAATTGATATGAAGATAATTACATATGCAGAGGAAGTAAAGTTTGAGTTCCATACACCAATTCAAATGGACTTTTCTAGTAGCTCTTTTAATAAGTAATTCTATCGAGGCCAAATAGTAAACTTCATTTGCTGCTCACCCCACTTCATTTTGTTTAACTCCAAGGTTCTTTTGATTATCTTCCACATATTTTTATTACTTGACTCTACTTGTCCATTACCTTGGGATTGTAGTTTGAAGCATATGCTAAATTGATCCCATATTCTTGACACATGGCTAATGATGGTTTAGCCTGAAATCTCAAAGCATTGTCAACAACTATCTTAGAAGGAACTCAAACTGAACAATTACATGATTTAAAATGAAGTCCATGACAATTTGGTGAGTTTCTTTCTTGGTGGGATTTCCTCTAACCACTTGGTAAAGTAGTCATTGTACTAATATCCAAGTATAGCCCTCACTTGAAAGAATCTGAAATCTCACCAATGAATTCCATTCCCCATTGCTTAAATGGGGCTTCAATTTATCTGTAAGGCTCAAAGGAAGGGAGTTTTAAGCTTCAGTATTCCTAAGAAATGTTGACAACTCTCACACTTTCTTACCAACCAAGTTGTATCCTTAAAAGAGTTTTCCACCATTAACTAGCCCTCAAGATATTATGAGTTGTGACTCTTCCGGCAAATTTCCCCCACAAAGCTCCTTGATGGAAATCAACAATTATTTTGGGGCTTCATCCTCAGTGATACATATTAAAAGAACTCCCTCAAGGTTCTTCCAAGCTAACCCATAATCAGTAATAAAATATTTCTAGGAAGCTAATTTAAGTGCTATTTTTATTCTTGCTTAAATATTAAGGGACTTGTAGGTGTTTGAGACAAAAAAATAATATCCTTGTACCATTCAAAATTTACCAATTTCTCAAGAATATTCAACCTTTCCTCTTGACCTCATTTATCTCAGCTGCATCTGCAGATTGCTCTATGTCATTAGCTTTGTTAAGCCTAGACCTCTAACCAATTTTGAAGTTTGGATATTTATATCATACTCTTGCAACTTATTTACCCATTGACATCTCTTGCTTGAAACTTCCATATCTGATATGACATCCTTAACCATGGTATGGGAAACATAGGCTATAACTTTAGAAATAAAAATATATGGCCTGAAGATTTTTTTGGCTCTTACAAAGAAAAATGCCTTCTTCTCCATGATAGTATATTTTAGCTCTGCTCCTGTAATGTTACTGCTAAAAAAAAGAAATTGGCCTTTCAACTCCTTCATCATCCTTCTATAACAACACGGATGCAATAGTATTCTCGAAGAAAAGGAAAATATTGAGAAAGCCTTTTTATAATCGGGAGTTGCTAAAACGGGGCATTCTTTAATGCTTCCTTGATCCCGAGTAAAGTCTTGGACAATTGCTTCTTCACATTTGATACTTTGATCTTTCTTGACATATTGGTGATTGGGATAGTCAATTCATAAAATTTGGAAATAAATCTCCTAATAAAATTTATTTTCCTGAAAAAGGAATGAATTCCCTTCTTGGTTCGTAGAATAGGAACTTTGCTAATAGCTTCCACCCTTTCAGGATCAATCATGACCCCTTCTTTTGACACAATGTGTCCAAGCAGCTTTTCTTTCTGAACCCTAAAATGACACTTCTTAGGATTGAGTGAGATACCATATTCCCTATATTTTAACATCTTTTATAAGTGTTGCAAGTGGTCACTTCTTTTCCTTGAAAAAATGGTCACATCATCCTGATATACAGAAATGAAATCATTTATGTATCTAGATAAATATATATTCATTTCTCTTTGGAAAGTAGCTCCAACATTCATTAAGACAAAAGGTATTCTTACATACACATAGGTTCCCGTGGAGTGGTGAAAGCGAGTCTTGATTCTCTCGATTGCTTCACTGACCACCTAGTTATACCCAAAGAAACCATCTAGAGTAGATAATAATTCAGAACTAGTAACCAATTGCAACATTTTGTCCATATTTGGTAAGGGATAGTTGTCTTTGATTGATGCCTTAGTTAAATTCCTAAATTCAACACACAATCTTATGTCCCCATTATTTTTTCGAATGGTACCAAGTTTACCACCCATAAGGAGTACCTTGTAGGCTATATAATTCCTCCATCCCTTAACTTTTTCAACTCTTCTTGCATTTTTAGGGAAAGGAGTGGATTAATTGGTCTCTGTTTCATCCTAAATGGCTTGGCATTAGCCTCTCGGATAATTTCATGCTGAAAAATATCTTCCTATATGCTTTCAGATTCCGACGAAGACCATGTCAGGCGATCCTGGTACTTTTTTAACAATTGGACATATGACTACTTCTCTTCTTTACTCAAATTGCTACCTAACCTTATTTTCCTAGGTTTATCTTTTATGCCTAGGTTATGTTATTCAACATCTCTCGAGGTGACATGTGTGCATTAACAATGCGGTTAGCATTGTCAAAATTTTATTCTAGTGCATGACTAAACCTTTGGGAATAATATTAGTTTTCAATTGAATGATATCCTTACCGAACAAAGTCTCTTTTCCTTCATTTGCATAACGATTGGTTCCAGTCCATACTTTGATTAGCAAATTCTCCTTTATTTTGTAAAAATTTTGGACACTGGGCATCATATTCAAATACTTTCGATTGCTTGATATTGTCAAGGATAGATGGCCTAATCAATATTTCAATATCATATTCTGATAGGAGACATTGTACAATTTTCAAACCTATATCCCAATACTACTAATTTTTCTTTCTACGGTATTGTATTTCCTATCGTGATGTATTATATTGAAAGAATCAAATATCTCAATGAAATCCCAAACTGCATGCTTATATTGCTTCATTATCGATTCTTTTTGCATAGAGATTTCTAACTTGTTTGACTATCAATTTTGAATCCCCTTTAAAAATAATATCCCTAACACCATATTTCCAAGTAATCCGTAAACCCAATAATAGTTCTTCATACTTTGCGATATTGTTTATACACTCAAAATTTAGTTTAAAAGAAAAAATAAACTCTTCCGGGCTTAGAGATATTAAGACAACGCTAGCACCATTACCAAACTTACAAAAGCCCCATCAAACATCAAAGTCCAAGGAGAACCTTCTTGCTCTAGGTACTTGCACTACTCAATTTTATGCTCTTCTGATCGGTATAGCCAAAAAGTTATCAACATCAATGTCCATGTATAACACTTCATAAGAAGCATTATTGGGATACTCGATCAAATGTAACATTTTCTTCTCACCATACAACTTTGCAAGGTTTCCTTAAATTGGTATGGTGGCATATGATTTTATGTCCATTTATATGCTTCCCACCCACACTAAGCTTCCCATTTTTTGGATAACAACATCCCCACTTGCGGGATAGTCAACAATAGCAACATTCATGGTCAATAGATTTCCCTAATAAGATGCAAGTTGCACTACTAATCCCTTGACATATCCCATCAACGACACTTCCTGGATTCCATGGCGGTACACTTCCCAAAAGCTATTGTTACTTTGATATTTAATTCATTCATTACCTCAAGGGGCATTACATTACATGAGGCTCCTGAATCAAACATGCAGTTATGTACCAACCTATCTTTAATAATTAAGGTGGTATAAAATGGATCCACATCAAGCTGAGATTCCACTAGAGAAGTTCCCAAATACACCTCAGGTGATTCTCCAGTTCCTCCAATGCTTGTGGTATTTCTAATCCTCTGATAATGGGAGGATTCTCTACATTTTCACACCCTTGCCTTGGGTAATCTTCTCTTCCTTAAATCCCAAATATTCAAATGCTCTTTTCCTTGCTCAGGAATCCTCAGTAATTCAAAAATGGGAACAGTAACCTTGATCTGGCTTAGGATTTGGGCTATATCACAAGGAACATATTTGGGCAAGGCAGTATTAGGAGGGATATTCACAACTTCCTTTGATATTATGGGATTTTTCACAGTCTGGGAGTGGGTAGGAATACAAGTTCTATTTGGGGAAATCAGGCCTTTTCTAGATGTATCCTTTTTAGGGGTTTCCTTAGGGATATTGGTGAGAATTGGAATTTTTTGCTTATCTTGTGGCCCCTACCCCTTTGACAACCTTACTCCTAGTATTGTATTCCTTCTCTTGAGCTACTAATGCATTCATTAACAATATCCTATCCTCTTTAGAAGAAATTCCTCTATCATATTTTTAATCATCAAACCCCTCAAGTATTCAAAATCATGATTAGGAAAATCAAATGCTTGTACCATATCAATTTCAAAAGCATTAATTGGAGGAATAGGTAATACTCGGTGGATCTTTATCCTAGAAATTTACAACCGTTCTAGCACTTAATAATTAAATTGAGGTTGCTCTCTCTCTTGTGAACACTGTAGATCATTCCATCATGCACACATCATCATATATCTCATCATCATCTAATTCCTCAACTTCCTTGTCTACATCACACCTTTGGTAATGGGGTGAAAAACATCTATCACACCAATCAATAGCATGGAACTCTTCCACAATATAAACTCTAGTAGTTAAAGGATCGGGAACAATTCTATTCTCCCAAGGTTGAGGTTGTCTATTTCCTTACCCCATGGGACCTTTTCCAAGGTCGTCGACCTATGATAACCTCTAGGATTATTTCTAAATCTCTCATGACATTATGGCTTATGTTGACCTTGGGAACTCTGTCCTATTCCCTTTTCTACTCTAGCCAATTTGTAAGATATTTCTTTAACTACTCCAGCCAAAGTTTTGACAACCTCTTCTAGATCCTCAACTTTGTTTGAATGAGGCCTTTCATGATAGATCAACTTGAAACCATCTCTTTTAGGAGGTTTTCCCACTACTTTGATATTATTTTCAATCAGCAAAGCCATGGTAAAATCTTGCCTCAAAGTTCTGGGTTTTTTTCCCTCAAATAATAAGTAAATTTTTTGTCAAAAATGTCAGAATATTTTATCAAACAGGACTCATCACTTGGCCTTAAGATTATAGGTAATATTTTCAAGGTTTTTTTGAACCTAGTATTGAAATCATGGACAAATTCATTTGGATTTTTCTTTATATTTTCAAACTCAGATAAAAGGAACCTAGGATCTTTCTTATCCCCATATTGCAATCTAAGGCATTTTTCATCTCAGTCCATGAATCTATCAAATTATCTGTGAAATACTTGTACCGATCACGTAGATCCTCCTCAAAGTATGAATAAACAATTTTATATACATATCTTCAAACTCAATTTCAAAATGTTCCATCATATCAACAAAAATTTTAAATGTTGATTACGGTGATAGCATTATTCCGTTGAAATTTTGGTAACCTATTTCTGACATCTTGTGGCACCATATTAGGATATCCATCCATACCTCTAAAATTTATAGGTCCAAAGATATTGACAACAAAAGGAGGTCTAGGTGGAGGCTGGGCCATATTGCCTTGAGGCGGTGATCTTGCAGGGGGAAACAAATGATGAGGAGCGAGGGGTCTTTGGAGCATAGGAGTATAAATTTCAAAATAAATATCCCCTAATGACTTGGTTTCGTGAAAAAACCTATCAACCTTGGAAGATATCTTTGGGAAAAATGAGAAGCACACTTTTCAGACACAAATGATGGGCCCTCTCCAGTTGGAGAACTCAAATGTACACAAGGACTACTTGATTCAGAATCACTTGAAAATGTATGGTAACTTTCAACCACATGTTGATCACTTTCCACAATTGATATCTCTTTTGTTAACTCTAGATCTCCAACTACTTTCCAGACTCATCTTCCTTCTAAATTTGTCTTTCCTAGTTCTAGAAATAACTTTCTAGTATGCTCCTTAGTGAAGAAAGATCTTCTTCCATCCAAATTTGTAAATATTAATGAAAAATTTCACTTGACACAGGTTAAGACACTGGTAATTAAAAAATTCAAACCAAAATGAAGTCACCACTAAAGATTCACACCATAGTTGTTCAAATGCACTATAAGTAGATTGCAAAATGTCTATCAATGCTTAATTTCTACAAAGTTTAACGAGATCTGACCTTCCTTTACCCACATTTATTACTCACGATACAAATTTCATGCAATAACAACTAAAAAATGGAAATACTGCATAATGGACTTGTGATCTTACAAAAATCTTACAAATCTCAACAAAGGATGAAATTTAAACAACTTATTTGAACTTAAATCATGTAAAGAACATTACTAGGGTAGGTTTGTGTAAATAGTCCCCAAAAATGACGCGCCATATCGATGTTGGTATCCAAATTGATTCTCCCTTGGAGCCTGAGCAGCATCACAAATTTAACAAGATACTTAGAGACAGACAAATCATGGTATGAGTCATTTTGTATCCGGGGAGTGGATTTAGCTGGCTCTTTGTCACTTAGGTGTTGGAGAAATGGATAGTGCCTTCATAAGGGTTTGGTCTACCCTCACTTTACTTTAGGTTGTGCCTTCAACCAAGGTGAGAGGAACCATTACAGTAACCCCTATTGGTGAAGGACATCAAGAGATCCTTCTTTACAAAATTATCAGGAAAACCTTGAGAAAATATGATCAATACAACACAATATAACTCTCACAAGTTGTCACACTAGAGAGTGGAGATGTTTTCTAGACAAGGTTCAGGTTACTAAAGATAATAATTGAAACCTAATTTTTTGCATATTTTGGTAATGGAATTTGTTCAAGCTTTGTGGATACACAGTACAAATAGGGGTATTTAATGTAGGATTCGTTATTTGAGAATTTTTTGGTGGGAAGTTATGCAAGATAAATCTGATATCACCAAATCTTTGAGAACCTTTACAAAATTTTTAAAAATCATAGAAAAAATGTTTGAGAATAGCCCAAATATTCCTTCAACTAGAATATGTGTATCAATGGAAACCCAAAGATGCACGGTTTCACACACTCTTCAAGAATTCAACACAAAGGATCATGTTAAAGACTCAATTAAAAATTAGAAATACTTGCTTCATCAAGCCTAAGATAAACTCATAGAATTGTAAACAATCTTTCTCAACACGGTGAGAGTAAGGTGATTTTAAATTGCTTATTTCATTACAGGATGAAAGCTCTTTTCATAATGAAATTGCAAATGCCACAATACTATCACAGGGGATAGTATACTTTGTGATTCAAAGGAATTTTAACATAAGATTACAACAAGAATAGGAAAAACTATTTGAAAACATTCACAAATAAAAGCATACGTAATTTTTCCCAAGATCAACACAGATTAATTTGAGGTTTATTAGATTCATCAAGAAGGAAAGTTTCTTAAATAGTTTCAGAGCTTGTCAATGGTTGTACACTTGCAACCATCTTGACATGATTAAATCTAAAACACAAGAAATTAACAGGTTTCTCAGATGGTCTCTTAGGAAGATGGGATTTCTCAAATTTTCTCAGAAATTTTAACTCTTGACATTTTTCATGACTAATTCATGCCTTTTAGCAAGACTCACTTTACATCAAAGATTTTCCCCCAAAAACAAGAATATTCCGAGGAATACTTTGTTTGTTACAAATTTGTTCCAGAAAGTGATGTTTAACAAATTTACAATCAAAAGTTGCCAAGTGTTCAAAGGATAAATCTTTTTAGATATTTCCACCGATTACTTTAAATGGGACATCTGGTTTTCATACGGAAAATTACTTGGAGTATTCCCTCCTGATTCTAAAAACATGACATACATAAAAAAGAGGAAGAATGCGCGTAATCCTGTTGATCATCCTATGTGCCTGTAACTTCCTCTTCTTTATCCCTTTCCTCTACATCTTGCTCTGTTGGATCTGGAATTTTTGCAGGTGCCTGAGAAATTATGATTCAAAACATCAACCTTCACATTCCTCAGATTCACAAATTTATCTCCACAACAATCTAGATTTTCACTTCACTAATAAAAATGACAAGAGATCATCAGATTAACAATGAAAAATGACACGCATTCACATCTCTTGAAGTCTTGGAGTGTTAATGGTGGAAAAACCAGATGCATCACACCATAGCTGTTAACTCTGCCTTTCACAACTTCAAATTTGAGCCATCCACGTGGAAAATATTTGAGCCGAAACGGGCCTGGGGGCACCTTTTACATTTTATGACTTTTAAAGAAAATGCGTATTTTTGACATTTTTCCCGCCCCTCCGCCTTTGAAAAATGAGCTCAACATGTAGCTTAAATTGGGCGTAGATGGATTTGTGACTCACTTTTTGCAACTTTACCTCTTTTACAAAAATCTGAAATTTCCAAATTTCCCCATCGATCTACCCTCCTGCTTTAGAAACTTTATCTGGTCCCAAGAGGATTTACGGGTCGATTTTATAATTTTACTTCATTTACAAAACAAAGATAAAATTATCAAAGTTCCCCGACGATCCGCCTCCCTGTTTTGACTTTTGAAATGGCCACATGTCCTTCTCTACGGTCCCCAGTGAGTCGTGGTTCCCGTTATAAATTTACTCCTATAAAATAAAGCTAAAAAACTTCAAAGTAACCTGACGATCCACCTCCCTACTTTGACTTTTCAAACAAAGCCAAAAACTCAAAAATGCTCCAACAACCCACCTTTCCACCATAATGCCCCAAAACACAAAAAGAGCCCGCCTTCCCGTAACTTCTCACCTCATCACACGTGTACACCTTTTGGGGCCAAAGTAAGAATTTATTTAAGCCGCTTAATAATTTTGAATAGCCAATCAGGATCCTTTGGGCCTTGGGCAAATTTGATATTTTTGCAAACATAGCAAAAAGTGACAAGTTTATAAAATAGACCCACCATGCCTCATCCAATTAAGGATGAACACGTATCCGCGAACATTGAGACAAAATTTGATAGGGAAAACATGACCGTGGAAGATAAAAATACAGGGGAAACTTCATCATTTATGCCCGAATACAAATTTTTCTTCAAGGACAGAGAAATTGTAAACAACACTAGGGTCAAAGCGATCCATGACCATAGAAAAGGACCGACCAAGACATTCAAGTGAATATAAAAAAATTCACGCACTTGCAGACAAGGAAACATAAAATACACAATGAACCAAGTAGACTAAAAATTGAGCGAAAAGTGCAAGGTTAAAAATGAGCACCAACATGAGGGAAAGAAAAAGGAGTAGGTGTTGGGATGCCTCGAATAGTGATAACATGATTACGATAGGAAAACTTGATCCATATGTGAACTATGATGGCAAGGCTTTAGAATCCCTAAGCCAAGGGACTCTTAAGATCATGTCATAATGTGTAAATGCATATCTGATATAGAAAGGCATAAAGATAGTGAGGATCCTAATAGTGATGGGAAGAATGACATGCCCATGAGAATTATGTGATCTATGGGTCATGTGAGATAATAGAAGGATGATATCTTACGTAAATATATTCAACATGTATTGTGCTTATAAGTATAATGTACTATATTATTGTTAATAGGATGAAGACTAATAAAATCATCCATCTATAGTAAATGTGATGAAAAACATGCATGAAAATTAACATTATTGTAAGTAATGATAGGTGAAGAAAGATTAGTAATGCCAATAAGAAATCCAAGTGAGTGATGTAATTGTTTCACAAAATGTTTCCGTTCCGGAATAGAGTTGCTTCTATCCTTTCATTCTCTTGAGAAACAAATAAGGGTTAGGGCTAGGAGGAATACCTGTTGAATGTTGGGAAGGTGTGCGTGTACCGTAGAGAGATCAGATCGATTGTGAAGAACTCCTTTTTGTCTGGGAAGGACTACCTGTAAATAAGAATGCAAGACCACCAGATTTTAGTTAGACAATAAATGAGGGAACTGCCTTGGGCCCAGGAAATATTAGACTTCCTTTCGAAGGTGGTCAGTTCCCTTTTAATACAAATTAATGCAAATGATAATAAAGAAGCTATTATGAAATCATGATTTAGGTACCTCGTTACAAAGCAATAGAGACTAAACTACTAATAATAAAACGTCATGTTGTTTGTTTGGTCACTGGTTATTGACATGTTCAGCTCAAGTTACAGGGATAGACCAGACTGGATCTGAGGTTGTTAGGAGACAAATAGGTGAGAGGAAGGTTTTGGGTATAAGTCACAGTGACCGATGCGGTCACTGGATAACTGACCGCGGTTAGAGAACCGCTACTGGTAGGGGATAACCAACACCGGTAGGGTCAGTAATCTAGGTGCTTCTGGGTAGAGGTTGGTTGTAGGGTGATTGTGGGGTTTTTAAGACTGGTGGATGGTTGAGGGGAATAGTGAGATGATGGGGAAGACTCAGAGAGTGATAAAACTATCTTCTGGGAAATACAAGGATGTATGGATGAAGGTTAAGTGTAGGGTGCTGGTAGGTGGTAGATCTAGGAGTGAGCTTATAATTACTATCAATCAAAAAGTTCAAGAAATGGTGTTTAGAAACATACAAGACACTACTTACTCATTCTTGATGAAGATTCAGGTCCAAGGAATGTGGTAGTGACAGTAAGGCTCAGTTGGGATGATCCGGTATTGGAAAGCGAGCTGATGAAGCTATCCTCAGTCTTTTCCAATGCTTGAATGAGGGTGACAAATCAATCCATCTGGCTCATTGCGAGCTGGTCTTTGGCTCGATGTTATTCTCTCTGCAACCTCTTCCCTTTTCTTCACTTGTCTCTACCTTGCAAATGAATTCCCTGGATCTTTTCTTTTTTGTTGGGGAGGTCATTAACAGGAAGGCAGGTGGTGGTTATGTAACTGATGGTGGTCGAGTAGGAACTAATTTCGGTTAGGTCAAAGTTGGCTATTTTTAGTAAAATAGACAACTTTCCCTCCTCTTCTCCCGAGGGAGGGGTTGTGGGCTTGTTTAAGTCATTATTAGGTTTGTTTTGATGTGGGTGAGGGGTGATGAGTCATGGGTGTGGGTCTGGGAAAATTTATAGGTCTTAATTAGGTTAGTTTAGGGTTAGGATTAGGTCACGGTGAGGTGATGAGATGAGGTGGCGGGGTTGGAGATGTGGATTTATTAATTATAAGGTAATTAATAAATCATTAGGTGTGTAAGGTTCAGGTGGTGAGGTAGGGTTAGGTTGCGGGATGAGATACGAGGTACAGGGGATTGTAAGACCCAAATTTTGTGTCTACATTTTCCCCTTGTTGTCGTGTAGCTTGTATGTTAAAGCTGCATTGACAATAATAAAAGGTGGTTACCCCAGTTAAGGGTATAGGTAATCCCCCTCAAATCTATCACAGATTGAGGTGACATGAAATCAAGGATAGGGTTGATAAAGGGTGAATGATGATGAGATGATGGTAAGATGGTGGGGTAAGTTCAAGGAGGTAGACGCACATTAAAATGTAGTAGTGCGACCAGGGTACATGGTTTGAAGAGCAAACAAGAAATTCATAGGCAAAGGTCGATAGTTTATCCAAACAAGGCTGATATAATCCTAGTATCCAAGGCATAGGAAGTAGCTCCAGGGGATATAACGGGTAAGGTACCGGAACGTTTAGGCATGTTCGGCAGTACCAAATGGTTGGTTTGGTTGAGATAAACGTAATGGTCTCGGTCTAGGAAAAGTTGGTTGGCTGGGCAATTCAAGTATCCTAGTCATGCTAAAACGTGAATAGGTGAGCTCGATTGAACAAATGACTACGTTATGGGTGGATAGAATCGTAATTTGTGGGCTTCGGTCGAGGTATTTAATTGGTGCGGCCATGGGTCGGGTCGATTGGTTGGTTGTGGCCTCTGGTTGGGCCAATTGGTTTGTTGCGCGCCTTAGGTCGGGCGATTGGTTTGTTGCTGCGCCTTGGGTCGGGCCCGAGTGATTGGTTGCGACCTTGGGTGGGCTGAGTGATTCGTTGTGGCCTTGGGTTGGGCCAAGTGAATGGTGGTGGCCTTGGGTCAGGCCAAGTGATTGGTTGCGGACTTGGGTCGGGCCAAGTGATTGGTTTGTTGCAGCCTTGGGTCGGGCCAAGTGATTGGTTGCGGCCTTGGGTCGAGCCGATTGGTTTTGTTGTAGCCTTGGGTCGAGCCAAGTGATTGGTTGCGCCTTAGGTCGGGCCGATTGGTTTGTTGTGGCCTTGGGTTGGGCCAAGTGAATTCAAAATAAGGCTATTTAGCAAAGCCGGGGGTAGGCGATGTGATGAGAAATGGAAATTGGTGGATAAGGGCAGGAATTAGGAAACACTAGGCATGTAACCGATATCGGTAAGTTATGACCGATATCGGTTAAATGACCAATATCAGTGTTTTAGGGTGCGCTATAACTGATATCGGTTATAGGTCAAAACCTATAAAAAGAAAAATACGGCGTGTCATTGTCACATTGTCAATTTAAGTGCTAACCTTTGCTTATCTCGAGTTTTGAATTGATTTTGTTGAGTTTGTGGGCTGAGTTGGCACTAGTTAAGTGGAGGAGGGAGTTATTGGTAGGCCCTAGTGATCAGGAAGTAGAGTTTGATTAGTTGAGGACCCCCCGAGGAGATTTGGAGCTATGACACGGCTGGAGGAGGAGCAGGAGGTGCTGGAGGAGCTGGACCACCACCACCTATCCCACGGCGACGACGTGTAGTCGTACTAGTAGGTTCTAAATCCCTATTTGTGTGAAGTTGATGAATTTAGCTAGGATGTGGGTTTTGGGGTAGGAATCTAAAATGTGATAAAATAAGGAATAAATGAAGGTAAATCGTAAAATTAAGTGGGTAGATATGTTAGGTAAGTCAACACGGCGGGGTGGGTAAGTTTTAGGCAATTAGGCTAGGTAGATAGGTTAAAATAGAAAAAAAGGGATTTGGGGCCGTTTTCGATCCGGCCCCGAAATCCCACAGTGACCGATGGCGGTCACTAAGCGACCGTCATCGGTCACCACACAAGCTGTGTAGATTTAGTGGGTTCAGAGACCGGTGTCGGTCATGTGTCGATCGACGATCGGTGCTTTAAAGTAGGCTATAGATATGGGTGGTGGACCGATGGTGGTAGAGGTGACCCAAAGTGGCCGTCGCATGGGTAGAGGAGGAAAGGGTGTGAATTTTGTTGTGTTGGTTTGTTGTAGGTGGGTAGGATAGATTTGTGGGGTGAAAGGAGAAAAGGGGTTATTGGGGTGGGGGTAATCGGGTGGTGTATGAGTGGGGTAGGTGGTAGGTTGTGGGATAGGTAAAGGGGATATTGAGGTGTTTTGTTGGGTGGGGTTAGTGATATTGGGGTTATTTGGTAGTTGTTTTGGAAAGAGTAGGCCTGATGGAGTGGATTTTTTTTTTTTGCAGCCATGCCAAAGCAACATTGACGATGCGGGATAGGATGTCGCCTCTACTAGGACGGATGCAGCCACATGTGACTATAGTGCGGTGGTCGATCATGCGGGAGAGGTGGGACTCAGCGGAGTCCGAGAGATATAGGGTTGTGGATAGGGACCACAACTCGATGGTTTCCCTCATTGAGAGATGGGATCCAAGAACCAATGTCTTCCATCTCCCTACGGGAGAGATGACATCACATTAGAGGATGTGTATCGCATCCCGAGACTCGCCGATCATAGGCAAAGGTGTCCAGGTGGATCGAGACGGTGATGGACAACATCTTGCAGTATTGGGGATGAAACCCCATTGATTACGTACCATAGTGCGAGCATCTGCTACGGTGATATGTATCGCGCACATCAACAGGGAGACATGGCTTGCCGTCCGATGATGATTGGCATCACCTTCCCCCTCCTGGACTCGTGAGGAGGTCACTTCCCACGTGCACTAATGGGAGTACTGCGCATGAGATGGTGGAGGAGCACACTGCTATGCTTAGGAACTAGTGTATTTGGTGCGGCATGCAGAGAGCTCGGGGCTATCGCCGTATGAGGTGATTCAGGATATGCTCGACATTCTTGCTACACTGCTGAGCCTACGAGCACATTGTGTGTTTACGACCTGTAGGGCTACTCCAGTAGCAAGGGCCGTAGGTAGTGTATCGGTATGGGTTTCAAAGGTGGTTAGGGGTCGTGGGCCAGCCACGAGTGGTTATTGTAGGGTGATATGTCACGTACTATAGGCATATGTTAGAGGGCCTGACCGCACTAGATATTATATGGAGGCCATATAGAGGCCATCAGCCCCAAGGAGGAGCAGAGCATAGCTACGATGGATCCAAGTATATCTTCCGGATAGGCCGGACGGAGACCCGAGGAGCATGAGCGGATTCCCCTAGAGAGGGTACACCGACAGTTGGGCCTACGACAGGGATGAGCCACCTCCCTTCCCATAGTATCGGAGGGAGGATGTAGAGGCACCATTTCTGTACCACGCAGCCATGTGACCCACTCTGGGTAGCGAGAGAGGGCCACTGGTGATACTGAGTGGATGATGCCGGGTGACATGTTCATTTTGGTGTGGTGGGTGGGAGAGGCGAGAGGGCGATCATGAGAGCACACAGATCCTCACGAGTAGATTTGGTGGCTATTGTAGCAGAGAGGATCGTCTCTTGGGCGAGTGCGCAAGTTATTACAGGGCAGCTTGCTGCTGCGCATGACTGCACATATTGGGTTGCTACTACGGGCGGTTAGCCTAAGCACAGTATAGGCATAGCAGGCACACCACGAGCACCGGCAGAGCACGAGCATGTGTTGGCACGAGCACGAGCATAGGCACGAGCACCAAGCCACAGGGACGAGCACGAGGCAGCTCGAGGCACGTGGTGTATAGGCGAGTCGAGAGTCTACTTCTAGGAGCCGGGGGAGGGGGAGAGAGATGAGGCACCCCGAAGCGAGGAGATAGGTATATAGAGGATTTGTTGATAGAGACACCGGTCGCGAATCGAGTGTGTATATAGAGGCTGTGTGCCCACATAGGATTTATTTATTCATTTTTGTTGTATATACCGGCCTACGAACCGAGTACATTTTGTATAGTTGATACTGGCTGCGATCCGAGTCGAGATTTTGACAGAGACAACGACCTCACGTGCCAACTTTGTATTTTTAGATCACAGAGGCCCCATGCAGGGTAATTTGTATATGTTGACATTGATTTGATGATGATATATAGATGAGTTTGCTCCACATGGTGTGTAAAATTTTTGATTTGATGCATGTATTAGAATGTTTCATGTGTTTTGTCGATGGTATTAAAATTTGATGTATATATAGATGATGTTGATGAAGTTTGGCATATGTGTTGATGGTATTCGATGATAGATATTGATAACTATGTTGTTATAAGAGGAAAAGAGGTGATCGCCACCAAAAATTTATAAAAACAAAGAAATGGCCTAAGATAACCAAAGGGAGATAGGTAAGATACCGGTTAGGTAACCGATATTGGTTGGAAGTAACCGATGTCGGTAGCAATTTGACCGATACCGGTTAGGTAACCGATATCGGTTATGCTAAAATGAGCTTTTCTAAAAATAGAAAAGCTTGGGAGGCAACTTAAGTTCTTATTTTTAGAGTCATGCGTCATTCGACCGATACCGGTTAGGTAACCGATATCGGTTATGCTAAAACGAGCTTTTCTAAAAATAGAAAAGCTTGGGAGGTAACTTAAGTTCTTATTTTTAGAGTCATGCAACAAGTTAAATACGAGAATGCGACACTGTTGACGACTTATACAGGTAATTGCATGAGAGAATTGAGTGATAAGGAGGAAAGAGACAGGTAAAGTAATCGTGGGCTTAGATTAAGAAGGCAGAAAGGAAAGTTATATTGAAGAGGGTGGTGAACATGGCTGAACAAGGAGAAGCATCCAGCGGGTAGAGAAGAGAGGGAAGATAGGTTCCACCTCAAGCTGCTGCATCCCAAGAGGTATAAGTTTTGGTTGGAATTCAATTCTTGCATGTTTATGAATAGGATGAGAGAAGGTAAGTGGGTAAAAAAGAAAAGGTGATAGGTAAGGGTTCGAGATGGGGTGAGTGTTATGGGGTAGGTGATCAGGGGTTTTAGGTATGTTTGTGAGGTACAAGAGAGGGGTAAATGAGTGAATAATTATCGTAAGTGGTGTTTTTAAGTAGGGTGTATAGAATTTACAGTGACTGATATCGTTTAGAGATAACCGGTATCGGTTAGGTAACCGGTATCGGTTATCTATAACCGATATCGGTTACTGTGTAAAATTCCAGAATGTGATAAAAAACACTTGGGGATTTTATTTATTGATTTGTTGTTTGTTGATTTGATGTATGCAGTAGAGGCGGGGGTTGAGGATGAATGATAGTCACCGCTTTGTTGACATCACGGTCCAAGCAGATGTAACACCAACTGAGTGGGCATTGATAAACTGTGTGGGGTTAAGTGGAATCCGCTATTATTCACGAATCGCACGCAATCATGCTATGTTGTAGGCGTTGATTGAGAGATGGAATCGAGTAAAAGAATACCTTCTTTACGCTATGGGAGATGACAGTGACATTAGAAGATGTGTTCGAATTTTGAGAATCCCAATTCACACAGGAAGACCAAACAGTGTATGAGCGGGGCCTAGCATGACGCGGGCAGCGATAAAAGTAGTATTTGGTCTAATGCATGAGATTTGACACGGCCGAGGTTTGAAATTCACTTATGGTGTAATGTTTGCAAAGACACCCGAGGCAACAAGGTTGGCGTTGTTATTAATGATAGCGGTGGGGTATTATGCATTCACTGAGGGTGGATGGGGAAGATTTCCAAAATCATTGATGTGTATTATTTGGGAAATGATAGAAAGGAGCGTGACTTTCGCATGGGCACCTGCATATCTGGCGGAGCTATACAGGGGTTTATGGGCCTGCAAGTGAAATCACAGGACTACACTGGATTGTGCATACCTATTACATTGTTGGGCCTATGAGCACATTGTGTGTGTGCGACCAATAGGCTGACCAATCCAAGGAGGAGAGACAGGAGTGCAGAGGTTGGGATTCAGATGATGGGTCCAGACAGAGCAAGAGGCGAGATCCGAGACCGTGACAGATGACGCCAAGTATTATAGGCAGATGTGGGAGATGGTGATGATTGCGGATATCCATTGGAGGCCTTATGGGAACTATATGGTGACGGAGAACATAGCCGAGGATTTGAGGGGTGTAGAGCAATTAAGGTGGATTGCGGGACACAGGCCAGGTGAGTACGAGAGGATTCCTCTAGATCACGTGCGGTGACAATTTGGATTTGTTCAGGATATACCCACGGCTTATAGACCATACATGAGGATTGACACCGAGGGATCATTCTCACCTCCCCGGTCGACACCTCCGAGAAGGACAGTAAGAGACAAAGAACCGATCGGCAGGTAATGGATGCAGGAGCGAGAGAGGCTTATAGATTATGGTGGGTAGCAGAGCTGCGAGGTGCACGTGAGAGGGCCGATCATCCTGACATAGCTGTGATTATAGCGGAGAGAGACCACCTACAAGATTTGGTTCACCAGCTTCAAACACAGGTGAATGAGACAATGGGATTGTTAGAGGTTTCACAGTTATGAGTGGAGAGACTAGAGGCAAGATTCCTCCATGCGAGAGGGCGTATTTGTACATTACAAGAGATGTTGGCAGATCATGGGAGGAACCAATAGCAGTTGCACCTTTGAGGATGGAGAGGCCAGTGAGTGGTGTCGATGATCACGATCACCACACGGTTCTAGAGATGAGGCGCTAATGGTCTAAGTGAATTTCATAGGGGTAGAAGAATAAATAAGGATACCGACCTACGCAGCCGATGATAGAGAAGATGTATTTGTTTAACATTTAAATAAAACTGAATATGTATGTTGATTTGAGTTTACGATAATAATAAGAATATTTGTGTTTCGAATGTTTTGAATTGATAAAAGACCAAGGTGAGTGTTATCAATATAAATATGCGAAATCATGTATATTTTAACAACACATGATAGGTTATGGTAGGGGATGGTCGAGCTAACCTTGGGAGACCCCATGTCTCCTAAGTGCTGCCTACATAGCCCATTGCACAAAGCAAGGAGGGGCCTCAGACCGATGTAGTTCTCCCTTAGAACCAGGGAGAGGTGAATTCAGGAAATTTGGTTGTGGTTAGGCAATTTGTTGGTTGGTAAAAAGTTTGATGTTGGTAGGGTAATGTTGTTGGTGTTGGTAAGGTATTGGCGGTGTTGGTGTGGGTATAGGTGAAGCGAGGTTGAGCTTACCCAAGCATAGGGAATCATGTCCTGATTAAGGTCAACACATAATCCTAGATTCGGGTAAAAGAGGCAAAAGTGTCCCGTAGTTGAAAAGAGCAAAAAAAACCACGTATTATCATAGGATGAGCTTGAATCCCTAGGTACCTTGCAGACAAAGGCGAAGTCGATAGGTGAAAAGAGTTGTATAATCACAATATATCGGATATACATCACGTCCCTTGAGTTTTGTTGTTTTGAAGAGTGGTGAGGTGAGGTGGATGATATAGCTGGGGCGTAGAGAACTTGTTATAAGGTGATTATTCTGAAGAAAGAGAACTAAAATTGAATAGACAAGTCCATGACTCAAAAGTGCTTTTGAATATTGCTTTTATTTTTACGGATATAGACCGATCGATGTGGGAAGTCTATATGGGATATGCATTTTGTTGTTCTTAAGGTCTTCACAAGGCGATCAATGCGAGAAGCTCCGATAGAGGCTGACTTTGTATAGTTGTCCTTCAATGGAGCGGTCTATTTATAGTAGAAAGAGATGTGGCTTTACACATAGCTATCCTTCGAGGGACGATCATTGATAATACAGATGTGGCGTTGCACATAGCCGTCATCCTTCGAGGAGCGATCTATGTATAACTTAGAGGTCTAGATGTCCTGTTGGCATGAAGCATCTAGTTTTGCAGGAAGTTTGACTCAAGAATATCCCATAATTGTATAATTGAGAATGTGTTATTTTGATACTTTTAAGTCATGGACCAGACTAAAAAGGGGAAGGCATCTTTAAGAGGAGGTGATGATCAAACCACGTGAGGTTGATTCTACTTTGAGATGCATGAAACAAACTGTATGAGGTGGTAAATGAGCTCAAGGGACGAGCGCAAGGTAGATAAGAAGTGATGTAACACTAAATTCAACAGTAGAATGGTCGGAGATGCAAGGCATTAAGGGGTTCAGGCTCAGGTTTACCATTAAGCGAAGCTAAACGGTAAGTGCCTGATCCGTAAGTGTGAGTGATAATGTAAGGCCCAATCCAATTAGGAGAAAATTTTTCACGTTTGCTCTTTTCTAGTTTGGTCACATGTTGATTCTCTTTGAGGAAAAGATCACCAATCTGAAAGGTATGCTCATGAATTCACTTATCATAAGCATGCTTGATGCACTTTTGATAGATTTGAAGGTGGTAAAGAGCTGTAAGACGACGCTCGTCAAGAAGCTCTAATTGGGCTAACCGCTCTTGGCGGAAATCATCATTGGTGAGAATATCCTAGAGAGATATTCTTAGGGAGGGGATTTGTATTTCGAGAGGCAAGACAGCCTCGGTACCATATACCAAAGAGAATGGTGTGTCATTAGTGGAGGTATGAATGCTGGTACGATAAGCCCAAAGGGCAAAGGGGATGTGATCAGACCAATTGCTTCCAGAATCATTAACGACTTTCATGAGAATTTTGATTAAGGTTTTGTTAGAAGATTTGGCTTGTCCATTTGCTTGTGGATAGTAGGGTGACGAGATGCTAAGTTTGATACCAAATTTGTCACAAAGGTCTTCAGAACAACTTATTTTTGAAAGATTTTCCATTATCTGTTATTAGGCGATGAGGAACACCAAAACGATAGATAATGTGATGATTGATGAACTCAACGATTTTTTCTTTTTTGGTTGAAATGAGTGGAATGGCCTCCACCCATTTAGTGTAATATTCGGTTTCCGTGATGATCCAATGGTGATGCTGTGCAAAGAAGGTGGGTGAATTTCGCCAATAAGGTCTAAACCCCATTATGAGAAAGGCCAAAGATCTCATGTGACCTGTAACGGGTGGCTAGGAGTATGTTGAAGGTTGGCATGTTGTTGACATATAACACAATGCTTAACATATTCACAAAGTAATATTTATTGAGAGTAGGCCAATAATATCCTAGGCGAAGGATCCACTTGGCCATGGCGAGGCTACTAAAGTGCCCGCCACAAAGTCCGCCGTGGATTTGTTGGGTGGTATGAGCGACTTGGCGCTAGTTAGAAAGCGAAGGAGGATACCATCGAAGCCACGTTTATAGAGGAGTCCCCATGACGACATAATGAGAAACACTTTTAAGAAAAAAAAATTTTCCATTACTAGTAAGGTCGGGTGGTAGACGAGAGGTTGTAAGGTAGTCATGAAATTGGTGATACTAGGTATCCTGCGAATCAGCAGATACATTATTTACCATACAAACATCCGGAACTAAGTAAGATGGGGCAAAGAGTTTTTGGACCAAGACAAATATGTCCGAGTCAGTTGGTGAGGCCAGAATTTGTGAGGCCAAGCCATAGTATCTGTAAATTTATTAGTTGAGCGGGGAATGGTTTGGATAGAATAATAAGTAAATAAGGTCAAAAGTGAATCCACGTAATGTTTGTACTTTTGAAGTTCCTCATTTTTACATTGGTAGATGCCCGTAACTTGATTGACTACCAATTGAGAGTCACCGAAAAATGTTAATAGACTTTACACCTAAGTGTAACGCAACCTAGAGACCCAAAACAAGGGCCTCGTATTCTCAACTCGTATTATTAGTGTAGGGTAAATCGAGCCGGAATGAAAGAGGAATAGGTTCAAAGCATCAAGAGGAATGAAAACAAAACCTTCCCTCCGCCTCGTGCCGGCATTTGGATCCATCGAAGAAGAGGGTCATTGGATATGACACCTCACTGAGTGAAAGAGTTGCGATGAGTTCATTAGGGAAAGTAAAATTGGTAAATTGTTCCCCAGGTAAAGGGGCTTCCGCGAGTTGGTCTGCGATAGTTTTTCCTTTGACTGATTTCTCGTGTACAAACTCAAGGTTGAGGTCTGTGAGGAGCATAAGCCATCGGGCGATGCATTGGTTTAGATGAGGTTTGGCATACATATAATGGATGGGGTCAGCATTGGTGATGACAAAAGTTTTGTGATTCAAAAGGTAATGTCGGAGTTTGGTGGCCACGAATGATAGGGCTAGGCACAAATTTTCTACATGTGTATACCTAGTCTCGTAATCTGTAAAAGTATGGCTTATGTAATAAACAACTTGTTCTTGATGCTCGGAGTCACGATGTGCGAGCATGGCTCCTATAGCATGGTCAAAGTGGTAGAAAGGTAAAGGTAGAAAGGGTGATCATCCCGAGGTGGGACAAGCATGGGTGGCTGCAAGAGATATGCTTTAAGAGCCTCAAAGGCTTGGTGGCATTCCTCTCTCCATTGAAAGACAATGTCTTTTTAAGGAGATGATGGAAAGGTTGACATCGGTCCGATAGTTGTGAAATGATACGATAGATAGATTGAAGTTTTCCCCGTAAACTACACAATTGTTTGAGGTTAGTGGGTGGGGCATTTCTAGGATTGCTTGGACTTTAGCCGGGTAGACCTCAATGCCACGCGAAGAGATGATAAAACCAAGGAGTTTTCCGAAAGGACACCAAAGACACATTTCTTTGGTTCAAGACGAACACAATATTGTAAATGAGGTGATCAAAAATAATGGTTAAAACATCGAGATGTTCACGGCGATGTTCAAATTTTCCAAGAAGATCATCGACATAATCCTTAAGGATAGTGTGCATAATGTCATGAAAAATGTAAGTCATAGCCCGTTGACGAAGTCGCACCCAGCATTCTTAACGCCAAAATGGCATGACACGATAGTGAAGGTTCCCCAAGGAGTAAAGAAGGTTGTTTTATGTTGATCGGGTACTGGGGCTACCAAAATTTGATTGTAGCCCAAGAAGCCATCCATGAGAGAAAGCATCTCATGGCCTGCAGTGAGATCGACAAGTTGATCAATACTAGGTAGGGGGAAGTCATCCTTTGGGCAAGTGAGGTTAAGGTCCCAGAAATTTGTACATATCCAAAGTCCCCCCGTCGCTTTAGTGATAGGTACGATGTTAGAAATCCATTGAGGATAGTCAATAGGTAAGATGAAGGAAACAGAAAGGAGTCGTTGAAGCTCTTCTTTGACCAAGAGGGCAATGCGTGGATACATTTTTCTCAGTTTCTGTTTAACTAGTTTGGAGTCGTTTGAGTAATGTTATGGACAGCAATGTCGTGGATCGATTCTGGCATGTCAAAGATAGGACCAAGCGAAATCTTGGTGGGCAAAGAGGAAGGTAGTGAAGGCGCTTTGTTCCGATGCGTTAAGAGATTTTCTGATCTTCACAATGTGAGGATCGTCCTCTCGTGTAGATGTTGATTTCTATAGTCAATTCATTCAACATGGTTTGAGTTTGAGATGGTAAGGTACGTTGAATATAAGATTCGTCCATGCCAAGGTAAGTGAGGATGGAGTCGTCATCCCGGCACTCAACAACATTAATCAAGGCGGGTCTTCTTCGATCATGTCCGGATACAGAAAGGGAAGAGAAGATGGGTCCTCATTATCGCATTGATAAGTGAGAGGACCCAGGAAGATATCATTTATGAAAAAAAAAAATTAGGAGGGATAAATGCGGGTCTATCGACTCTATGGGTGAAGATGGCAAAATAGGTGATCATGGTTCAGAAGAAGAGGTAATGTCGTTATCTTCCCAGATAATCAACCGACATGAGGTTTCTTTGGTGTAAATGTTTCAGAAAATTCAAGACCACTACGATCTTTGTGTTTGCGTGTAGTCACGGGAATGATTGTGTGTCGGCCTTGTTCATAAAGACCGAAACCCAAACCTTTCCAAGCACAGTGAGTTAAGAAGGTGAGGGTGAAACGATGATTTGTTAGATATTGAAAATCGGATGGAAGGGAACCACACCAAGTAGAGGTTCGGGGGGTAACAGAGGGTGCGTCAACACCCCATACGTTAGGTTGGTGTGGCAATTAGGTGGTCCGTAGGAGATCACCTCACCCACATGACTGGTCATAGGTAGGATGCGCATGTAAGCGTCCGTACTCCCGTGAGGTATGGAAAGTGCTAACGTTATATAGGCGTGTTGTCTACTCAAAATTCCCTACTCTTAAAGAAAGTGAACTTTTAAAATTTTGAGTTTTAGTGTCTCTCTGTTGTCTTGAAATTGTTAAAAGTTGTGAAATTGAGAAAAGTCTCGCATTTTGGGTCTTTTGTGTGTTTTTCGTACTGTTGGACAATTTTGTCCCAACTATTCCAAGTTCAAAAGTGCGTTCTGTTCCCCGATCGGCGAAATCCCGAAGTTGTTCCATTTTGGGCCCGTCAAACTTTTCGTCCTAAATGTCCCAAGTTAATCGTGCAAGTGTTCCATTTTCGGCCGAAACACCCAACCGCGTACCTCGCACTTTCATGTCCCAAATGTCCCAAGTCAAATTGTCAGTGCAAGTTGTTCCATTTTCGGCCGATTCGCACGAACCGCGCAGATTTCGTGCATTTTCGTCCCAAATGTCCCAAACTTTTCCGGACCTATTGTAACCTTTACGGCCAATTCGCCCGAATCACGTACTTCACGCACTCATGTCCCGCGTGTCCCAAAAGGCATTTGTGTGCCTTTTCCCCGCTTCGCCCGAATCGGCCGAGCCGCGTGTTTCGCGCATTCACATCTCACATGTCCCTAATGAGCCAAGTCTTTGTTCGTGTTAGTTTTACTGTACTCTACCCGAATATCCAGCTTATTTAAATTGGTGGGTATACATATATTAAATGTGCATTCATGGCCTTTCTCTCTCCTAAACGGCTATATAACGGGCATCCTCCCTTTGCATTTTTCACATTGTTTCCATGCTATCCTTGCTCGAACCCTTGCAACCTAATTCCTTGCGCGTGTATCCCTTTACTCTGTAATTCCTTCCCGAGTCTAGGTTGCAACTCTGTTGCTATCAATATGAAGATCAAGTTTCAGGGACAGGAACAAATTTCTCCACTTTAGTCTCCGCCGTTCACAATATTCGGTGATTTTGGGCGAGGGTGGCAGATGCAAACCCTACACCAATGGCACAAATGATTCACGATAGCGGTTTGGCTTTTGCTGGAGGTTTCCCGATCTCGGTACAGTGCGCTGATACTGTGCTTTCGTGCGGAGCTCACTTCGACCCTGTTTCCAGTGAATTAACCAATATACACGGGGAACTCATCGCCAAGCTGGACGCTGCCACTATTAGCACCGCACTGAGAATCCCAGAGATGGATAATGCCATAGTCGTTTCCGGGATCAAGCACAGGCTCTGTTCAATCAAGACAGTGACAAATACAAGGCACGAGTGGCGAAGTCCTGGCTGAAGAACCCTAAGAAAGGAGCCTCTCGCCTGTCCAAAACCCTTTTCTAGGCAGATTTTAATGAAGAATTGTCTGACTTTATAATTCTGCTGGCTCGGGTTATGGGTTTTCCCTCTACCAACGAATTCCACTTCTGGATGTGCCCGCTCATCAGCATGGTGTGCGAGGGAATGCAAAATATTAACTGGGCAGAGATCATCAGCATGAATTTGGCAGAGCAGCTATCCAATGTATAGCAAACGAAGAAGTTCTACATGACTTCTTACCTGATGTATACCCTGGCAGCGTCACGACAATGGTTTGGCTTTTCCTACATTGACGCTCACAAAGATGATCCAGTATATGCCTACTGCCCGCAGTTCACCCTGGAGACCAGCAATCATAATTTCAGAAGGGTCAATGACACTTTCACCATGTACGTGGTCAGGCTGCTCGAAGGTGATACTGCTAGAAGGTTTTCAGATGAAGCCATGAACCTGATATCGCAATATGGTGCTTATTTCATCCAATTCAGGAAATTTTCTTATATCAAGCTTGCTGGCTATGAGAGCACCCCTCTGAGGCTTCCCATGTTCTACAATGATAAGATGGCTTTGATCGAAGTATGTAGGCAATTAGACAAACTGCACAGAACCTGCAGAGACAAGAAGATTTCTGGTTTGCACTTTCCCATTTCTTTGGGAAATTACACTTGTAAAACAGCCCTGGACGCACAGAAAATAGAGAGAGCCCTAGTTCCTATCACTATTCATTTCTTCAAGCCAAGAACCTGCTTTGACTTGAAGAAGTTCATTAAACAGAACATCAAGATAATCTACCATCATAGGGCAGATACAGAAGACTACTGGGCTGACTGTGCAGATGATTTTGAGGCCAGGAGAAGGCATTGTGGCAGGTTCTCCCTGCAATTGATCCAAGAACTCAGCTTGTACCAAGTTCCCGAAGGACTCCAGGATGACAATTCTGATCTATACTCATATGAGTATGACAGTGTGATTAAGCACACCCCCTTGGAGGACTTGGATTTGAATAGGAAAGAAAAAGATGATTTGGCCGAGATCCTTGCTCCAGTCTTAGTCGAAATAAGGTCTGGTTTTGACAGAAAAGTTCGAGAGCTCGAAGGCACTCGGAGAATCCTCTTCCAAGGATGTTTTGACATGAAGGAGAGAGGCATTGATTCCGTGTCGAAACACCAGTGCAAACCCCACCTGCCTCATCAATACAAGGACCTGCAGCTTCCACTCCTTCTTCATCCACTCAAGTGTACCAGAAGAAACTCAAGGAGGTTAAGAAGGAGCCTGTGGAAAATGATCCTCAAAGAAAGCAGGTAGAAGTGCCTATGGGACCGGAGAACATCATTGTTCTCAGTGAAAGTGAAGAAAGTGAAGTGCCAGCCCCTGCGGATGCTCCTGAAGGTCCAGCAGATAAAGATAAGGAAGTCCAGAGCACTGAACTTCCAAGTGCTGCCGATTCTTCAGCAGCAATTGTGTCCAGCGCCCTTCTTACGTCTCAACTTGAGACCACAGCTGCGCAGACCTTGAGTGTCATGAGCTCTCTGTCTCTCGGCCCTCTTGCCCCTCCTGCTGATTCCTCTTCCTCTTTGCGTGGTCAGTAACATTTGGTTTGACAATAGGAAGAGAAAATTTTCCTCTCGAGTTCGGGGTCAAATTTTGATGCTGTCACAGCCTTGTTGGGCACCACTCCTTCTCGTGCCAAGAAAGCCAGAACTACCTCCAGAATAGTGTCTGATGCTCAAGGTCGGCGATTCTCGGAGATTGCTAAGCCTACAAGTGGACAAGTTAGAGTAGGACTTGCAGACATCCGACTTAGAGCTCTCGAGGATTCCATTGGGAGAGTCTACCCCGAGGTGAGATTCACAACCTCAAAGAAAGCTTGAAACACAAGAGTCATTGGGAGGGTAGAAAAGGGCGGCAAACTATTGAACAGTTGGAAGAATAGGCCCAAATTCTCACAGTTTCATTAAGTCTCTTTTGTCTAAGGACAAATTTTTAGACCACTCTTCCACCACTTGTAATTTTGAGCCAAGATGAAGTACTGAGTATCAAAGACATGCACAAGTATTCCGAGTCTATGGCAGAGCTATGGAAGCCATGGTGGATGATATGCTTGTTACTGAGGTTGAAATTCATCGATGAAGCTTTCAAACTCCATGGAAAAGTGAACAATTTGCAACAGAAGCTCTCCTCTACTATTGGGATCATGGATAAAGAGCTCAAACTCGGAGCAACAGATAGTAGACCTCCGCCTTATGGGACAGACAGATGAGAATATCTTACTGGAAAATAAGGTTTTTGATGATGCAAAGGATAATCTATCAAAATCCTGGGTTTACAGCGTGGAGTGGAAGATCAAAGTCTTGGAGGAGGCTTTGGGAGAACTGAAGAACAATCTGGCAGAAGGGTGAAGCTTTCAAGACACTGGTTGTCTCTGCTTTCAAAGATATACACTGCCATCTTCAAGATGAAACTTCTGGTGTACTCCTTTCCTTGCAAGAAATCAAAGCTCAATTCAGAGCTTTTGTCAAAGATAACTTATTCAAGGAAAGTTCCATCTCCAAGGAGAAAATGAAGGAGATTTTCTCTCTTCAATCTGCCATTGAAGAAGCAAATAAAGATTATCATACTCATGTCGAGTTTGATAAAGAGATGGAGAAGTGTCTTGGATTTTGGACTCAGTCTATGGCCAACACGTCAGTCCCTCATGGCAGAGACATAGCTGAGGCGTTAAAGAAGTTCAGGCAGCGGATTTTGAAGTCAGTGGGTCCCTCTCAGTAACTGACCACCTGTCTTCTTCTCCTTATTCTTTTCTCTTCTTCCCTTTCTTTTTCCATTTTCTTTTTAAAAAGTTGAGGTATTACGGTTGGCAGTCCTTGACTATTCTTGGTTAAAAGAAGTGGTTACGAAGAGTAACTGATTTGTAAGTTATATAATGGCCTCTCTACGCCATTCCAAAAAGAGGAAGAACTTGGCATATTTTCTAAAAGTGTAAATAGATTACAAAGAAATCAATACAAAAGGGCTTTCCATTCTTTGTCTATCTAATCTCCGTTATCTCTGAGCTTTCATTTAATGTTTGTGAAGATCATTTGTTCTTGTTTGTTAGTCTCGCTAATTGCATACTCTTCAATTTTGCAATACATGGTGATCTTGTACAACCAAGAAGGAACTTTGTGTCCTTGATTAATGAATCTATGTTACGTTAAGAAACTTTGTGTTCTGGCAAGATGTTATTTATAGAACTTTGTGTCTTTAAATTCCATCTTATTTATACAATACGAATGATCTTGTTTTAAATTCACTGTAACTCCGCATACATAAAGAATTACTCTGCTATCTATAATTCTACATGTTACCTTTCTCGCTCTTTCCCATACTCTCATTTCCTCGAGTCCTTTTGTAATTGATGATCTTTATAGAAAACACTTTCATAATATCCAAGTTTAACCAACAAATAATGTCTTGTACATTTGTAAATAAGTTTGTTTCGTGAATAAGTTAACCTCTCCCATTAAAGAGGAGGGACTTCTTGTCAATTGTTGTTGCTCTTCTTAAAAGTCCTATTGACGACCAACAATTTTTGGCGACTCTACTGGGATAATCATATTCCGTTCTATTATTTTTTATCATCTTTTGATACGGCGACTCCGCGTTTTACTTGAGGGAGAAGGACCCTTGGTATTGAAGATTCTCGGTTTCAGATTTTGAGCAGCAAGAGTGGTGTTTTCCTTTTCCTTCAACAAGAAATAGAAGGACTCGTTCGACAAGCACTCCACCTGCTCAAAATAGAATTCCTACGGTCGGTACTCCTTTAGAGCCAGCTAGCCCTAATCTGCGAGCTTTGATTCTTGCTAGTGTTGTGGTTCCTCCTCAAGCCGCTTTTTCCAAGAATGGTGATACCATTGCGGGCCCCTTGCTCTTCCTCAGCCTTTGCATGAGTTACCCAGAGGTAACTGGAAGAACTTTCCTAAGTTCAAAGGCGATGGAAAAGTGCATCCTGATGAACACATCGTGGCCTTCATTGTTGCATGTGGAGTCCTGGGAGTTGAGCACGAAGACGTCTCTGTGAGACTATTCGTTGAGACTTTACTAGATAATGCTACTGATTGGTTCTATCACCTTCCGGCTGGTACTATCACTAGCTGGGACACCATGAGAACTGGGTTTAAAAACCATTTCAAACCAGCAGAAGATGTGCATGCCTCTAGCTCAAATTTCTCAGATAAAGAAAGATTCACCAGAACCCATGAGAGAATTTGTGGCCCGGTTCAATGATTGATCAACAAAATTCCTGTAAATACTCGACCTGTTGATCAAATCCAAAAATGTTTCTTCCTAAATGCCCAAACGTCTGAAGTCAGCTATGCACTGAGAAGGGCTAATCTCACAACATTGGTGGAGGATCAAACTCTTGCTGTTAGTGTCGAGGATGATCTGATCATGTCAGGGAAGTTGAGGAGAGACCCTTCCAAATCTAAGTCTGTTGCTTCCTCCTCCTCCACTCCTGGACCTAATACTGATCCGTTAGTCCAAAAGCTTGCGAATGATCTCATTGCTATAAAGAAACAATTGGCTCAGCATGCCCCTTATGCAGATGTTCCAAGGAGGAATTTTCAGCCCAGAAATCGTTTGCCTTCTTCTCAAACAAGACTAGCACTTGAAGGACCTCCTGTTAAAGTTCCTGTGAATGCAACCTGTGAGGTTGAAGAGCCAGATGATGATGAGGATAATGAAGCTTGCGAGGAGTTTGTGGAGGAATTTGATGATGAGGCAGAGGAACTTGAGGGATCTCGGGTTAATTTCTTCACCACTGAGGGCATTGATGATGGAGATGATTATGATGAAGTGGTAGCAGACATGAATAGTGAATCATTTGCTGTCATGACTCGAGAGCAGACAAATCAGAGGGAGAAGGTGACGCAGCCCATAAAGAAATCTAAGGAGCAGTCGGCAACTATTCCCGTAATTGCAAAAAGAGGATCTCCTATCCCTACTTTATCTACACCAAAGGTGAGTCCTGTCAATCCTACTAGCAAAGTTCCTTCTTTTTCTCCTAAAGTTGATAAGCCTAGAATTTCAAATGATGATGGCCCATCCACTTCTGGGTCTTTTGATATTATTGATCATCTGAAAAAGACTAAGGTTCAAATCTCAGAGGCCGAGTATTATCAAACTCATCCCAAAGCTTTTGCCAAAATGATTCAATTTGTTAATTCCCATTCCAAAACCACCTCTAAAGGCCTTTTACCTACTCCTTCTGCACCACAGCCTAGTCTGGTAGCTGTTGTCACCTCACCTAATGACAAAATTAAACCATTTTATGTAACACTTCTTATAGCCGGCCATAGGCTCGCAGAATTGTGTCATTGACTCAGAGCCTCGCATAACGTGATGCTCTGCTTAAAGTAGCTCATGCTTTAGGCCTGACCCTCACACGTACTTATGGATCTTGTTACTCCATGGAAAGTAAAGAAGTGCCCTCGGTCGGAAGAATTAAAGATGCACAAGTGGCTTTTTGCCTTTGCTTGAAAAGAAAGTGTTGGCTACCATCTTACTAGCGAGATATCCCTCCTTCATACGGGATGTTGCTAAGTAGGAACTTCTGCAAAGATGTGGGTGGGGAAATCCAAATGGGTAGTCGCATGCACTCATACTGTTAATGGACAAATGAAGAAGTTGATGCCTCGAGAAGCAATGCGAGTATATTGTGCAAAAACGGATGATCCTAAAGCACAAATACTCTATGAGGATATGGGTCATGGCAACTACATGATTATGTCCCCGATGAAGTTCGACTCCCAAAGTGTCTCCTAAAGATCCTAATGGTGTTTAGATTTTAGAGTTTGATGGAAGTTGTTCCTCAATCTCGGTTCTCGAGCGGGTGTCTCGCTAGTGTCACCAAGGATGCCTACATCCTTTTCATTTAAGTTGCAGTTTGAAAATACTAATAATATAGCAGAGTATGAGGCTCTCATTCTTGACCGCAAGTGGCCGAAGAACAAGGTGTAAAGAATCTCCTCGCTCGTGGTGATGCGGGGTAAGTTGTAGAAGCAAGTCGAAACCTTTTTCAAGTAAAAATGGAGAGGTGAAACATTACGAAATCGAGGTTTGGGATTCCATTGAATTTCTTGATGCTTTCTCCATTGAGGCAATACCTAGGGAGAAGAAACAAGAGGGCTCGATCTACTAGCAGCCTCGGGTCACTATCGATTCCTCATCCCGACTTCTCTCAGATAAGTTCACCATTGAGATGGTCCATCGGCCTAGTGTGCTGATAATACCAATAGCGGCAAGTTTTCAATGATGATCAACATTTGCTTTCCTTCACGGAACTCAAGGTAATTTCGAACAACCGTATTTTGAGGGAAGTGACAACCTACCTCATGAGAGTGTGCCCTTTGACCAAGCAGTCACCCAAGGGGAAGAAACAGATCAAGATGGATGAATCAATCTCAAAGGAAACAAGATTCCTAAAGGGTTGGTGAGTTTGGAGGAACTATTTGATAAACATGACATGTATGTGAAGTCTAGAGTTTATCTGGACCTCGAATCATTTGAGCATGACAAGATTAATATTGGGAGTCCTAATGACACTAAGCTAGTGAATATTAGAAAATGTTGTATGCAGATGAGAGGAGAAAAGCAATTGATCTTTTAAAAGGTATAAGGATGTTCTTGCTTATTCTTATGAAGATTTGAAAGCTTTCAAACCAAAGATATGCAGCACTCTATTCCTCTTAAGCCCTGGAATTAAACCTTCAAGCGAAATAGAGGCAATACAACCCCAAAATAGCCGACACCATATTTCAGAAATAAAGAAGTTGTTAAAGGCTAAAATCATTTTTCCCATTCACCATTCAACGTGGATTGCAAATATTGTGCACATTAGGAAGAAAAATGGTGAGACCCGTCTGTGTTGATTTCGAGAACTTGAATCGGGATTCTTTGAAAGATAATTATCCTTTTCCTATGATGGATCAGGTCTTAAGTAAGTAGTAACAGGATATGAAATGTTATCTATGCTTGATGGATTCTCGGGATATAATCAGTAGAGGTTGACACTTTTGTAGATCAACACAAAACAACTTTCACTACTCCTTGGGGTACCTTTTCCTATAAGAGAATGCCTTTTGGGCTTATTAATGTTTGGTGCCACTTTCAGAAGAGAGCTATGGATCTGGCTTTTGGAAGTTTTGAAAGGGAAGTGTATTATCATATATCTTAATGACACGATAGTATTTTCCAAGACAAGAGCGGATCATTTTGATCACCAGAGACAGCCGCTAAGATGCGAAGAGCATGGAATTTCTTTGAATCCTAAAATCTTGTTTTACGTGTCACGCAGAGGAAAATTATTAGGTACATCGTTTCCAAAGATGGTATTAAGATTGATCTGACAGTACAAGCTATCCAACAAATTCCTCTCCCAACCAGCAAAAAGGGCGTGCACTCCTTCTTTGGTAAGATCAATTTTTTGAGAAGATTCATCCCTGATTTTGTAGAGTTAACTTTGAATATTTCTCAGATGATTAAAGGGAAGCAAACATTTGGTTGGTCTTCTGAAGGAAAGGAATCCTTTGAAGGTATCAAGAGAGCTATCACTAAAACTCTTGTTTTAGCTTTGTCTCCGATTTCAAAAAGATTTTATTATCTATTGCTATGCCTACGTATAAAACCTTAGTACATTGTTTTGACTCAAGAAGACTCTAATGAGCATGAGCTACCAATCGCGTTCATGAGCTATATTACGAAAGATCATGAGTTGAAATATACTATGATGGAGAAACATGCTTTTGCGGTGGTTAAAGGTTTCTGTCAAGGCGCTTTTACATTTTACATCCTCACTCTCATTACATGGTGTTGGTCCCCAGGATACAAGCTGTTAAGTCAATTCTCACCTGACAAGAATTTGGATCAAGAGAGGGCCCAGGTTGCTTAAGGTACAAGAGTATGACATTGACATTAAGCCAACCAAGATGGTTCGTGGAAAAAGGCCTCTGCGAGCTCATTCTTTGAAGGAGCTAAACATGAGTTCTTTGGAGGAGAAAGTTGACCTTCTACCATTCTTTTTTCTTAGCTCGGTTGTGAATGGTATCTTTGACATCACCCATTTTCTCACCTGTAGAATTCCCCTCTCATTTAACTGCCCGAAGAAAAGAGGACTATTAAATTGAAATTCGGTCATGCAATATGTATTGTGGGAAAATGCCTTGTTCGGCGTGGGTTAGATGGGAGATTTTGAAGTGTGTGGACAAGGAACAATGAGAAAGTTGCTCTCGGCTTTTCACGATCGAGGCATGTGGAGGGCACTATTCATCATGATTTACGGCTCATAAGATACTCAAAATTGGAGTGGAGGATACTTGGCCTTCCTTGTTCGAGAGATGCATCCCAAGTGGGTGGATAAATGTGAGGCTTGTCGGACCTTTGTGGGAAGACCTAAATTGGCTTCTTTGCCTCTCAAGCCGAGTTATGATTGAGGAACCGTTTCAGCAGTGGGGTTTGGACTTCATTGGTACACTTAATCCTACTTCTAGTCTTGGTCACACTCATGTACTAAGCACACCGACTATTTCACTAAATGGGTGGAAGCTATTCTAGTTAAGAGTACTACTTAGAAGTGGTGTGCAAACTTCAATTAAAGAGAACATCTTGGTAAGGTATGGTGTACCTAATAAGATTGTAATAGATAATGCTTCAAATTTCTCTTCAAATTGAGATAATGGATTTCTGCTATGGATATGGCATCTCCTGGCTCATTCTTGATTATTACCCTCGGGGAAATGGGCAAAAGGAATCCACTAACAAAAATGCAGTGACTATTATAAGGAAGTTAGTCGATGAGTCTCATGAAACTCGGCACAAGCTCTACGATGCTCTTTGGGCGAGACAAGATTACACCAAAGAGAGCTATTGGGTGTCTCCTTTTCAAGTGGTATATGGAGTAGAAGCTCGATTTCGATACAGATGGAAGCACTTGACCTTGCACCTAATGAAGGCCATGAAGATACTAGTTTCAAAGATGCTTTGGATAAGAGGATTATGTACCGCACAAACCGAATGAGGATAGATTGGTGGTTGTTGATAGGATATCTGTTCACCACATGAAGGTAAAGGTCTTGTTTGATAAGAAAGCCGACCTGTTGGGGATTTCCAAGTTGGAGACACTTTGTTGTTATGGGATAAAGGCATGAACCTCGTGGTAGCCATGGAAAATTTGATTCCCTTTGGCTCGGACCTTTCAAGATCAAACACTTTGCTGGTAAGAATTCCTTTTATCTTGATTACATGGATGGTTCCCCTCTCCCACTTCCTTATAGTGGGT
>CM031237.1:154566283-154694644 GCA_018340775.1 Taxus wallichiana var. yunnanensis
GCCTACATTTCCTTCTTGTAGTGTAGTAAGTGTGTCTTTCATTGATTATAACTCTTTCTAAATGAGTTTTTATTTAGTAGGTGATATTGGTATTTGTGCCTTAGCCATCTTAAAGGTAGTGTCAATGTATGGATCGAAGTGGAACTCGCTAGGTTTCATTTTGTCTTTGTATTTATATATGTTTCTTCTTGAAGAGCCTAGGTTTGCTAATTTCTCGGATTAGTTTCAAGATCTATTTTGAAGGATCTCTTTTTCAAATAACGGATCCTCTTCCTCATATAACTTGGGAGGCGGTGATGATTTTCACTCTATCTTCACTTTACGTGAAGCTTTGTAATAAGGTCGGCATGATGGGTCTCCCTCCATGCAGCATATTATGTTGGCGAGTAGAGGCATACCATCATCGAAGGGGTTATCTATATCTAACAGTGATACTGCGTTCTTCTGTTTTGTAATTAATTACCTTGGTTTCTACTTCACATTTATGTAGAATTTTACCTCCTAATTATAGGAATCTTGTGAGTACTTAATGGTCTTTTATATAATATAGGGATTTCATCAAATCTTCCCTACGTCTATTTTTGTTGCTCTCTCTGTAAGAAGAGTTTGAATCTTCTCCGCTATGGTCAATTAATGGCTCTGTATCCTTGACTTGTGAAAAGAGAGGTGCTAATTTGTTGTTGCTAAATGGGAAGGTCTCGAAAGGGTTTTCTCCTAAGTCATGTTTGTTTGATTTGGATGCCATCTTTGTGATTTTAGGCATCACTAGTCAATGTTTATACGAAACTAGTGTAAATCCTAAATGTATATTTTTGTAATTCATTCAATACGATGTTTAAAATGTCACGATGTGTCCTAGATGCAATGTTAGGTAGTCATTTTTATGAAAGAAACACTCATATGAACACTTAGATGAAATTATCACTCAAATTTTATCATTATTCCAAGTTTATACCCTAAACATGGATAGTGACAATATCTTATCAATACGTAGGTCAAGTTATAATTCTAACAAGGCCTAAATATCAAAGTGGTATTGATGCATTATCTTGATGAGGTATACTAAAACTAGTTCAAATGCTAGTGAAAGATAAGTTTTTTAAAGAATGGAAGTCACAAATGTGTATAACATGACATCACTATCCTGATACATTAACCAAGAAAGCAAGGTGTTAGTATCAAGATGATGTTATTGCGGTATACATAAGGCAATATCAACACTCTTAAAAATATTTAGACGATGTCAGAACTAAAACTAAATATGAGTATAGAAAGAAGTTTCTAGTTTTGTAAGTAGCATAACTACATAATAAAGGGACTTATAACACGTTCTCAAAGAAATTGAAAACATGATGTAAGTACCAAGATTGTGTAACTAAAATGCAATAAAAATTATCAACTCAAGAAGAGACAAATGATGAACCTAACTCATAGTAGTGGAGACGATCTTGATATCAAGATCAAAGGACTATCAAAGATATAAAAATGTACTCCAGCACACTTTAGATGTTTAACAACCCATCTCGAAAACATGGATGGGTGTAAATGGACAAAATACTTGGCAAATACCATCTTTATAAGACCCACAAGGCATGCCTCCTTCTCACCCCAAAATGGGTGGCGAGAATACAAGCGTCATAAATTGAAAGATGAAAAATAAATTCGAGCACCACTTGGGCGAGCTTTGCCTCGTCAAATCGAAGGCAAGAAATAAGCTAAGATAAGTGAGACATCATTTTATTTCATGATGAATGACACTTATATCTAACTTAAGTGGTATCTTTTCCTTGTTCAAAAACAAGGTTCGTGCTCTGGAAGTAAGTCGTCACTTCGTGATGGCTTCGATGTAACACTATACTAGAAAAGTGGTCTCCAAGACAGAATGGATCCCTAATAATATCTCTCAACTAGGTGTCACAGAGTTGTCTAAGAGTGAGCTTGATTTACAAAAATCACACCGAATAATTTGGGAGTATCTCAACTTTACTTTACCCCCTTCTGATATAATGAGAAACTAGTGTGTTCATTTGTACCATCACTGAGGTCACGATATGGACAACTTTGACTTTAACTCATAATGAAAAAATAGTCAAGTGGGTAAGCGGAGTGCTTCTTATTTCATCCATGAGGTTACTCAGAGGTGGATTACTTTACGGTTCCCAAAACCACCCCCCATTGTTATAGCTTAAGGTGTTATGGCAAAGGGGTTATGTTCTAGTTCAGCCGATAGGGATGTACCCTTTTCTGAAACCTGTAATACAATGTGAAGGGAAGTGGTGTTTTTATCTTTCTTAACTTAATGTGGTTTTAAGTAGTACAATGTTTGGTAACCTGTATGAAAACACGTGTATTATAATGTTTGTGTTTCATTTTACGCCTTTCTTTAACAATTGTTAGGTTCTATACTTGATGAGTTAATAATTTTCCATCCAATACCAATATCAAGAAAGAGAATTTACACGTTTCTTTTTATTCCTAAGATCACCAAAATTGTGCAAAGGAAGAGCATACACAATGTGAAAATTCCACTAAAACAATTTATATGGAAAGTAATTTACTTTTAGAAGCATAAAACAAGTGTTTTTAAACATAAAAAGGTTGTACAAGTGTTTTTGATCTCCAATATCACCTAGAAGGTGCAAGGATAGAGCATACACACTTTACAAACCTTTTTCTAGTTAAGAAATGAAAATACTTAATTTATTCTAGTTTTAATAATTAATCAACACCCATGTACTTGTTTTGTTATACCTTGAAAACCTCAAAAAATTGAAAAAATGATCTTATATCCTGGGACAAATATTTAATATTCTAACATAGATGCATGCTCACCTGAAAAAAACCCGCACCCCACCAATGGATACATGCCACGACCAACATGGATGTGTGGCAAGGTTTTATGACAATGGGCATAAACACCTATGGGGGCCTACTAGAAATGTGTGCTAGGGTTTCGATGGGGATGCTCTCGAGTTTAATGGGTACACTGCAGGGAAAACACTTTATAAAACATAGTGTGATAGTAGACACCAACGTCCCGAGGCACGGGATGCTCAAACCGTCGATGGAGACTCGATGGTTTAGTGAAAACACAACCTGTTCTAAATGTGTTATCAACTAGTAGCAAGACGACCAAATGGGTAAGGGGCTATCTTGATGTCAAAGTGCTAGGGTATCGATAGAGATGTGCCCCTCAAGGACACGTAAGTGCACCCTCGATAAACCTACAAAATTCACGAAATTACAAAAATTTGACAAGCAAACAGGTTAGAGGTTAGTTAAAGAATCCTATTTTCAGCTTAAACCCACAAAAATGTATGAATAGGGATGATTTAGTTCACTTAAAAATGCAATCAAGTAGATAACAAGCTATTTTTCCTAGAAAACATGAAAGTGGAATTTAAAAGCTTGAAAATGGCCCTTAGAAGACAATGGTGAGTGTCCCACCGGGCGTGCCAAATGTGTTCAATGAAAAGGTTGCAAAAAGCTATGTAAATGGGGTAAGAACACTTAAGAAACCCCAAATATTTGTGCAAAACCAATCAATGGACCATCAGATAAGAAATAAACAAGGATTCCTACTTTGCATGCATTAAAATTGAAGTAAACAAGAAAACTTAACAAATATAATTACCCTCTATTCTTGAAAGCTTAAGTAAATGAGCCTAATAAGGATCTAAGCAATCAGTTTGTGCTTAAGAGAATGGGAGCTCACCATTAATGGCTTCAAGGCCAATGGTTCTTCCCATTTACTCAATGGTGTGTGTGTTACAAAGGATAAATCAAATAACTCAATGAATGAAACAAACTCTAATCCTAGCAATAATACTATAGTTTATGTTAGAGGGAAGAAGTATTCTTAGAAATGAGAGGGGGTAGTGGGATATTTATAGTTTTTGGTTTGGAAGAGTGGGAGATTTTGGTGAATGTGGGACAAATCAAAAATCCGAAAAATATGTTTAGCAAGTCAAAGTAAGATTTGACTAGGTTTAGAAGAGTTTAACAATGGTCGGGACTAGTTAATCTCATTTTAGAGAGAAATTAGGGTTTTGAAAGAGTTTTGAGAGGCCTAATCAATCTAATGAAATGGATTGATACTCCAAGAAGCTAATAGAAGTAGTCTAAAGGGGGTAAAAATGGAATTTATCTAATAAGGGATTTATTAGCTGTTTAATTGACTTATAAGAGGAATATGAGTAAAAGGGCTTGTAAAAGGGGAGTTAGATAGGTCTACCTGATGGTGTGTCATCAATTTTTGCGGAGGATAATATTTAGTGCAATATTAAGAATAATAGTGCTTTGATCAAACTACATGTGTCTGATAGGATTAGGTGATGATAGATAATGCTTATAGTTCTTGGCCTTTTCTATTTGAGAGAAGTAACTAAGTATATAAATAATTCCCTTGTTTTAATTTTGTAGTTGATAACTGAAAGGTTGACTCAAAGTACTAAAAGGTAACAAAAAAAAGAGACTCAAAAGAGTGAGAAGAAGGAAGAGAGGTTTTAAGAGTGCCCGTAGGGATAAGAGCGTATGCATGCTTCATCCTAACCGGGCCCTAGTTTTTAATGCCATAAAGATAAATAAGTGAAGTTATAACAAGATTGTAAGATGTGTAAGACCATTAATAATGAAAGAGATAAATAAAAAATTCCAAAAAGATTTTTCAACCACTAGTTATCTTTCGTAGGAAGCATGTTTACATTAGTATGCTTTAGGACCTAAAAATGTACCCAAATGCATAGATTTTATTTCTACACCCAATTATCTTCTAATGTGTTTTCCTATCGATTAAAAATTGAATAAAAAAAAACTTCATGCAAAAATTTATATGGAGAAAAGGTTATTCGTGGCTCTAATGTGTCCAATACTAGAAATGAAAATATGTACCTTGAGAAGGAGAAAATGAAATACTTCATACCCCCTAAAATTGTCCCAAAGTTTTGGAAGAACAATGAACTAAGAGGGGAGGTGAATCAATCCTACAATTTCATCAATTCATTTACCATTTATTTCATCATACATTAAACCATAACATATTAAGTGTGCACAATATAATCAAATAACCATAACACATGCAAGAGAGCTCATAGAAACAATATATAAGTGGGAAACCATCATTGGGAAGAAAAACAATATAAAATATTCCTATATTACATAAATTAAAGAAATTTAGTGAATCACCAACTTCCTAAGGATCACCAACCCTAGTTTAGTAGAGTACCAACCCTACAAGGAGCAAAACCCCTAATTTAGGTGAAGCACTAAATTCACAAGGAGGTTACAAAATTGAAGGATGATAAAACACCAACTCAAAAAACCTGTATATTTTTGATCTATGATAATTATTTTGCCATAACCGATGGAGAACACTTATGCATCTCACAAAACCTAGCTCAAACTCTAGGGCATCGAACTTACACAATCTTCTTCCTTCTTAACTTGTCTTTCCTCTAATATCTTACACACATTATAACAATCATTCCTCAACCTTTAATGCATCTGATCATATCTAAAAATATTCCCTCATACCTTAAATTCACTCGACCTATGGGTCACACACTTCACCCATGAAAGACTAGCTCTTAAAATAAGCTAAAACATCACTTTTATAGCCTTTTATTATATCTAACCCAAATAAGGTCAGTACCTCATGAAAATTTCAACCCATAACCATGTGTTACATTAAAATAAAATCATTATAATTGTAACATATGATCCAAGTAGGTCGGCCTAGCTAAAAACCTCATTATATGTGACAAAAATGGCTCAAAACCCCATGGGCACAAAGATAAAAATTCCCTTACATAAAAACCATACTTATTCATGAACCATAAAATCTTACACATGATTAAGATATCATTTAACATTCATACATGGTAAAAATTTATCTCAATCAATCAAATTATTTAATTTAATTGGCCTAATGCTCTTTGTATTTCTCAAAACTGTTGTTTCCTACACCCTTCAAACCCCAAAACTTCATTATCCCAAAAATCACTGATACTCAAGAAAAAATGTCATGTGACAATTTTTTTTTGATTTTATAACCTGTATAACACTTATAAGAAAGTTATAAGCCTTGAATCAACCACCTGCTCAAACCATGACATGTTTGTCTTCACCAAATCAACCTACCAAAAATGTTGTTTCCAAAGGTTAGCTCATAAAAACACTTATATAAACATTCAAGACCTCATATTGGATTAATTGGATTTCAAATGCAACCCTATTTTTATTCCATTTTCTATAAAGCATCACCCAATCCATCTCATGCTTCAAACAACTCAAAAATTTAAGAAAAACACATCCTATCTTGCATTGGAAAAAATCTTCTTGTCCAAATAATGACCTAGAAACATTATAAAATGATCTCATTATGAAGAAAAAAATCATATCACTAGAACTAATTCTTAATCCTCTTTCCAAATTTTTTTAACCATCTAAAAATTGCACCTATATCTCTAGATAACCATTTTATAAACCTTGCTTTTTAAGGCCACAAAATCGCCTTTGACCAGTCAACCTTGAATGGATCTCATTTAACCATGTACTTACATTAAAATTTCATGAAATATATTTGTAAATCAATATAAAATTACCAATTTACCCATTACCTTCTTTGGAGAACTTTTCCTCAAATTAGAACTCTTCATAAACATGCATTTTTAGGTAGGGCCCGCATATGACCACATGCTAAAATATAACTTTATATAAATATGGAATATTATCATACAACATACAATCATAAATTTTGATGAACCAATTAAATATGGGACGATAAAAGAACTTTTCTTCAAACTACTCCTAGCTAGGGTTTAACTAGGGTTTCGAGCAACTTTATCTTCTTAACAATAGTTCATAAAAATGTGACAATAAAACCACGTAATTATTTTTGTTAAATATTCTTAATTGACATAATAAGATATTCCAAATATATTAGGTCCCCATGTAAAGCACATAATTCACAATAACATTAGAAGGTCCAACTTTGCTATAAAAACACACTCAAACTTACCCCGTTTTTCCAAAGCTTGCATAAATTCAAAATTATCCTTCATAATTACCTAAAATTTCGATCAAATTACCATGAAAACTTGACATAAATTTTCATGATCACCATCCTTCTTAGATATGTCTCAAACTCTACATCCACAATGACTTACCTATGTCAAACCGCATGTTTCTCACCTGTAGCTTCCCAAAGACCTCATAAAAGCACCGAATCACTTAATACAAACCTAAAACTCACCAAACACCTCACATAAACTACCCCATTTCTGAAACCATGATCCAACAAGAAATATTTGGTTCAAATATCACATATCTACCTCATTTACATACACCAGGGCTAGAAACAAGCCTTAAATGACTTGACTCAACATTGAAACCTCATGACCTGACCATGCTTACATAATGAAGACACATTTAAACTAAAGACACATAATATGAACCACATACTACCTCATTAAACTCATAAAAATACTTGGGAAGACTAAAATCATGACTTAGGCCACTCAACCATGCACAAGGACACCCCGACAACTCACCAAATCACTTAGACTTCATATTTGACCTGATTGACACCATAAGGAGGATCATACATCACCATGAGACCCTTTTCAATCAATGGTGGTTGAAATAAATGAAAAAATAATCACACAATGTCCAAAAACTCCCCTTTGTCATTGATGATAACCATCATTCAAAAACATTGATGGTAACCAAATTGTAAACACACATATATGACCTCAATACTATGATTTTGATGTCTGTCTCTCCCTTTTCCATCTATGACTTAGGATACAATAAATCCTAGACATGAGAAATGAAAAACAAGAATATAAATAATGATAACAATGCAAAAGATTGACTTACTTGAGATACAAGCTCCCAGAGACTAAATTCTCTCCTATTAGACTCCAATAACAACAAATGAAGATCTCTTGGATCTAGTAAGATCCAAAAAAATCTCCACTTCAGTAGATACTCCTATTTTTCTTCAATCATCTCAACATCAACCTTCTAGGCTTATACCATGCTTAAGAACCCAAAATTTATTTCACACTTTGCAGTATGCACACTTTAGGACCATTGTCCCTAAACACTAGTTTTAGTCAAATTGAGAAAAATTTCTCTATGTAATAGAACTTCATACACATCATGTCACTACTTTTGATCACTCCTCCTAGGAAAATTATATCCATCTCTAATTGAAAAATTAAAAAATTTGAATCCATACCTTGTGTAATTGTCTTGAATCTTCATCATGTTAATACATCTTAATACATCAAGTCTTAGTCATTCTCTTTATAGTGCTCTACCATTTTTTATACCAATATGCATGATTAAACTTATTAAAACTCACTTTTACAACTAGTGCTCCATTATTCTACCTTGAGTCTTCAAAATTCCTATTTCACCTAACTAAGGAGAGAAATCACAGACTCCCCGACTCTAAGCACCTTTTGAGACCCTTTCAACTTATTTTAGACATCTACCCTTTTCCATAATAGTGTCCTTAATTATTATCTTAGAATTATGAATTCCATACTTACTTAGTACTTGTAGTGCAATCCATTATACTTCTAATGATCATACTATCTTCTAAACACCATAATCATGAATAGAACAAACTCCCACTACCTTGGTAAGAATTCAAAGACTTTAAGTTCTTGAGACAAATAAAAACATAGTGTTCATTGACCTTAAAGATCTCACTATACCATACCTTCATCTAGAGCTACATATATATATCCTCTATTTTCTAAGAACCTCCCCAAACTTTGATTTATTTCCTTGAGATAACCTTCATAGTTCTTCTACTAACCTTTACTCTAGGTTTTGAGCATCATCTCTTATTTAAGATTTTAATAAAATCTTTGTTTACCTTATGATGACTTTATAGTTATTTATACATGCTTTTGGACCATTATCCAAGGTTCAACACTTCACTCACAATATTGACCTAGACCGATATAACACCTTATTGTAATTGAACCAACATACCCTTTGAAACATGAAAAACCTTGTGGAAGCAAATAACTCTTATTTAATATTTGAAAACCATCTAAGCACAGACTTAGAGCCCATTCTTTCACTTCACAAACCTCCTTTATCATGTAATGGTGGACTTAAACACATGATAACAACATAAAAGGATCATCTTTTCTCTCGAATTCAAGGCTTCAAAGTGAAAATAACACCACTTTAGCACCATTTACCTTGCTTATTCATCTTGAACCTATACTATACTAACCCTTTTAAGAATCTTTGATAGTCAACTTAAATGCATAAGGAAGATCATCATACATGTAGGTGCAAATGTACAGGACCACTAAGAAACTTGATTTCAATCCAAATCATGCAATTTATTAACCTTGAGTCACATGTAGAACTTCCATAACTCTATAACACTTTAGTATACCTTAATAAAAATCATAGTAGCACTTTGTTTCGACCTTATACTCTTTGTTCTTAAAGCTCAAAATTGCTCTCCTATTATGAGAACTTCTTCTTACCTATAGTAGACTATCATACTTTGATTTAGAACAAAATAGTCTCCTCTACCCCGGAAGATTCATTAAACTTTGATACACATCCTTTCACCACTGAGAATCAACTTTTAATATCTTGATAAACACAAGAATTGTCTCTTACTACACTCTGTCGGACTTCCTTATACCGAGTGCACCCCATCTCGAGTCTTCACAAATCTAATATAGATAATTTTCATCATATTTTAGTGATGGAAGAAACACCACATTTCTATTTTTATTCATGAACCCTTAGGAAAATTCATATCTAGGCACAAAATTGATATATTAGATTAGCTTCATATTTACTTTATAACTTAGAGAACTTCCAAATTCTCATAGTTGTGTTTTGGTTTTTATATACTGAGACTTGAGCACCATTGAGAACCACCATGAAAACATCAAGCAACATAATGTGACACATCATAGATCCATTTGATATGACTTTTTCATGATAGGGAAGAGCACAAGAATGAAACAAATTTGACACGTGTATTTTTTATGACATTATCAATGAGTACAAGATTATCAAATTGAACACAAGAACTTTGACATGACCTTACATAACTACTCTTAGGGATCCGAGACATAACCACCGACCAGATCAGAGACTTCAAATCTATCATCACTCTTTTCTGCCTTTAGAATCCATTGTAGACATTTTTATTGATGTATAACTTCAACTTAGAACCTTGAGACAATACACACTCCATTCCACCTGATATCACAACATGACACAAAGTGTAAATAAATTTGTAATTATGAACCAATAATGAAAAACATGCCTTTGTCTTAGACATTTGAATCCCTTAAGGACTAATTATCATATCTATCTATGCCCTTCATATACTACTTGAACTTATGGATCTTCATCAATTAATTACACCTTCTTATGCACTTGTAACACTTATTTGTTTGCACACATGACAAGCTCCCTTTCATCTATATAATCTTGTCATTGTGATGTTGTATCCAACTCACATTTCAACTTTCATGATCATTTTGGTTTTCACAGATTATGGTACTTGATCCATTCAAAACTCATGGTGCAAAAACATTCCAAGATCATCTCATCCAAGGTTATGACAATTTTTCATAAGCATGATTATGACCAAAACATACACAAATGACATCTTTCAAGCACCGTCAAACTCAAGAGACTTTGTACTACATACTACAATAATTGCCATCTTGTCACCAACTTAGGCTTCATATATACATGACAAGAATTTTGACACTCATTTGAGAATTTTTAAGATCCTTTATCATTCATAAAATCCTTAAGACACTTAGGATGAACAAACAACAACAAAAACACACATTGACTCAAAATGAGCATTTGATGACATAGTAGACCTTGTCACGAGACCTAATGATACATTCTTTCCACTTCAATTTGACTTCTAGAATACCTTTTGCACCTTATATGCATGGTTACACAAAAATGTGTTCTTAAACAACTCGCCTATAGCACCACTTTCCACAAACTTGAAATTTGAAATAACCTCTTTTCCGAGGCTAAATATTGATAGATTATTGACTTGAACCTATACTTTGACATGAATTTAAAACCTTGAAATAACATATAGACCTTCTTCTCATCTTTGATTGTCTTGAAAACATGCTATGACAAATATATAACTATGATAGTACATTTTCAACTTGCAAGAACACATACCAATTCATGACTCTATATCACACCTTCTTATGGAGATATCAGAACTACTATACTTTAAGACACACTTATGATTATCACAAAAACAACAAGTAAATTAATCTCTTGTGACAATATCAGAATTGAAGATAGAACAAATGAACTTAGAATCCTTTGATACAAAACCTTATAAACTCATATCTCTTATCATGATAAACAAACCACTCTCAAGACAAATCTCGACATCCTTGAGATCTTAGATCACAACTTGGAATCATCCCATGAGTTTTTATAAAACTAACAACTCACACACTCAAGACATGAGAAATACACATGATGATACACAATTGAAATGACACATTTATAGGATTGAATTCAAGCACAAACACATATTAACCATCTTAACAACATTGCAAGATATAAAAGCTATTATATAAATGACATTAAACTTTAAACTCAACAAACTTATACCCTTAACTGAAATATTTAGACCAAGGACACAACAAGAGTCTTACAACAAGACAAAATTAGACACCTATTATGTAAAAGTACTCAGAGATACATGGAGAGATCACGTTACATAACTTACAAGTTTTTATGTGTCCCACAAATACAATTTTTTTCATCTTGTCTTCCACATGAGCTTGAAAGGCATTCAAAGACATATATTATTCTTCAAAAAGTGAAAACATACTCCCTTGAATTGAATTGGGCTTGTTGAACATGTTACAAACCTTGATGGCACAAGAATATTCCTTGACAACCTTCATATGTTACATGGTGGGTTGAGATTCAATTTTCTTGACTTGAACATCCTCCTTCTTGACCATAAGAGCATATCTTGCAATGAACCTCTTCTTGCTTTGGAAAATTTTTACAACATGTCCTGATTTTTGACAATTAAAGAAAACAACATTCCTCTTCCTTTTAGGCTCAAACACACTTAGGTTCCATCAAATATCATTTCTTCTATACCCATACTCACAACATGAATGACATTCACCCTTGAAAACACCTACTTCATCTCTAAATGGCCTTCTCTTGAAATCTATGGCTCTATGACCAAAATCATGAAAAATAAATCTATATCCTTGAAATGATATACCATACATCATAGCATTAGATTGTCTAATGGGGTTAGACCTCCTAAAATCAGTATTCTTATTCACTTTATTATCTGATCTTGAACTTAGACAAACTCCATTATCATTCTTATTTTCTCTCCTTCAAAACCTAGGCCTTTTTGTCATTGATGCCTCTTTGACTCTCCCAACATGTCATTTAGGTGTTCTAAAATTTTCTCTAACTGCTCATAGGTCTTTAACTTACTATATGCCTAATCTAAATATGATTTTAAGGATCTCAACTCAACTTAATACCTGGTGCAATATTCTTCTATGACATTTAGGGTTTTATTAAAACTTTCCATTTGATATTTCATATCCATGATGACTTTATTATGCTTTATCTCCATATAATTAACCTAAATTTGATATCCATCAATACGTAAATCGAGATATTTCATTCCTTATTCTCAATATCATCTCAATAGTTGAAGACTTACCCATTGTTGGTTATTGAAAGGATCTCCTTCAAGGTTTTAAACTTTCTTCACAAGGATCTACTCTAATACCAATTTTTAGAAGCATAATGAACTAAGAGGGGGATGAATCAATCCTATAATTTAATCACCATTTTTGGCTCCCGAATCCACCCCAGGGGAAGGGCGACTGGCTCTTAAAATGGGGCAAGAGGTGGGAAAACAGAGTCATTCACATGTGAAATATCATTTGGTAGTCGGGGATGGATTCTTTCTCTACTCATCTTCCAACCCTTCCCAAGGGAGTGAAAAGGGAGGAACCCAAAAAAAAATGAATGACTAGTGTCCTTAATTTTTTTGACCACTACCTTGGTCGGGGTGGGAGTACCAGCGAGATGTAGTTAGGGGGATACAAGGTAAGGCTAGATATTAGGATGATATCCCTGATCCTTAGGGTCAAAATATTGAGGCTAGGTGTAGCCACCGGATGCAACACCCACTCAAAGATAGTGGTGACTTAAGTATTACAAACACTTGGGGACCCAATATGGATTGCTAAAAGGTAGTGTTAGCCTCAACCCGTACATCGATCCCATGGGTTAGCACAAATTTATAATGGGTCAATAATTGGGAACCTAGATTGGGGGTGAGAACATGTAAGGTGTATGCATCGATAATGTGTTATCTCGGGGCTGATATATAATGTAATAATACTAAGTCTAAGATCCACGTAGTGTGTTAAGATGTTTCCCAAAATTTGTTCAGATTTTTAGTGGGGATAAAAGGGAATTTGGTCAAGAATGGGAAAAGGAAAAAATAATATATGGGTAACTAGGGAATTCCAAAAACAATATGTCAACCATCATATGCCCTCATTACTACATGAATACAAGCAAAGAAATGAATGAGCCTTTTGTAAGAGACTGCTTACGGGAAGGCTCTGGAAAACCAAACTTTAAATTCCTGAAAATCCATCTTAGTACACGTAAGGATAAATTATCCCATGGAAATCATGATGAATAGTCTATATCAAGGTACCCCAAAGATTTACAAATCATACCCCCAAATCCTACTCACTCCACAAGGAGACTTTTATAGGCTTCACAAATGACACTTTCAGTGTACCCCAAAAACATCAAATGCTCACATCCTTCCCCTCTTTATATCCTTATCCATCAAGGGTTTTAGGGAATATCCTATTGAGTCTAACCATTTTAATTTCATGTTACATTCTTAGATTTGTGGGAATCATTGTCGAATAATTCCTCATAATAGCATTAAATCATATCCACCAACTCATCATTACTATGCCACCTTTATGAATAAATATTTCCCATTTATTAAATATATTGTTTCCCTCATTCTTTAAAATATGACATGTGGCCAAATAATTAAATTTGATGAGACATCTCTAATCACGCAGGTGCTAATTAAATTTTCGGTGACATAGTTTACATGGATAATCAATTTTCAATTAAACTTCATCTCAAGGCCATCAATTTTGGGAGGATATGGTATTAATGGAAAAATGATTTCTCCCATATACATCAATTTAAAAGACATTCATATTTAATCTGTGTCTTACCATGTTATCAACTTACCACCTAACTACCTCCCGCATCCTCTACCATTTTCCTTCCATCAATCATCTTCTTCCATGTATTCTTCACCTCTAGACTTGAATATTCTTCTTGGGGAGCTCACCCATTTGGGTGAGTGTTTCCAATTGACTGGGCCAAATGAGGCCCTCATTCATCATCTCCTCAGCATACTAGATACTAGGGCTAGTCCTCCCAATGTTTCCTCTCCGAAGGACATGCTTTCATCTTTCTTACAACATCCTTCTAAATTGTGCCCTTCATTTCCTATTTTCAAGTTCTTTATTTCCACCTAGTTCACCTAGAATACCAGGTGGACACTAAAAATTGAAATCCATTGATTTTTACTACCCTTATATTAAAAGTGATCACTCATGTTTGAATAAGGAGTATATTACCAACCCCTCAATTTGACCATGAAATCACAATGCCCATCCTTCTGCTTACTCAACATGGGAAGAAAACTCCCAACTACACATAAAAATGAAATAGAGAAGCATATAATGAACCTTAGAGGCTTGTTGTTGCTGAGGTATGGTCCATGATAGGCACCCAATTTTCCTCTCAAAGAGAATAACCATGAGAGAGGGTTCTTCTAGCATAATTCCTCATTTCCCTATATCTCGTCTCCTCTCAGTACAAAACCAAAGCATATATAAGAGGGGATGTTCCTTTCTGAGTGGGTAAACTCACCTGAAAGGAGAATGGAATTCACCCAATTGTTGAATGGGCCATGGTTAGGAACTCAGAACTACTAGAGATGGGTATGTCTCGGGGTTTGGTGACTGATGTCCAATTTGTGTTTGGCATGGTGGCTCATGATGACTTCATTCGGTAGGGATGACTTGTTAAAATGTATTCCATAACCCTGCTAGTGAAGATGATTCTTATAGAATAGGATTGATGTTTATGTTTTTCCTTTATAAATCCATCTATGTATATGTATGTGTATATATTTTTTCAAGGGAAGGGCCCCTAAAATAGAACCCCATTTTGTTCACTGTAATTGTTTCTCTAAGTTTCCTTTTTGTTTTTTTTAAAATGTATGATGTGTAAATATTGTTTCTTTAAAATCATTCAGCATATCTTGCATTTCCTTTTTATTTTCTCACAACAAGAACACCCTCAAAATAGACATTCATACCTCATGGTTACATCTTCATATATCACACATAACTACACAAAATCATGGGAGAAAGAAGTGGGCCTTTTTCACCTTTTTTTCCTCAGAAATTGGGAAAGATTGTGTTTCTTTATTCCTTTCTTCCTTCAATTAGATGGTTGGGTCTAGAAAAATCCATGGATTGTGTCAAAGAAAACAACAGAAAATTAGACCCTAGGCTCGAAATGTTATTCACTTTATAAGTCAGTAAGGATATTTTCTCGGATGCATTGGGAGAAACTACTTTTTGAACATTCTAGGTAGGGCCCAAAAATAGATAACACCCATCCATTTTTACTATGGAAGATATAACCTGGATCAAAGTTCTAAGGGAACTTTAGAGTCTACTTTTAGGTTAGAGCCATACAACTTCTAGAGATACCTAACCTTTCAGGATTTGGGGAAAATTGCACTCACCATACTCGCACTTAGCCAAACACATCCAAAGTCCCACCTTGCACAAAAAATACAATTTTTTTTGTACCTCAAGTATGTGAAATTTAAGAACCTTCATAGCAGTGATAAAACCAATTGTATACTTGACCACCCCATTGTAGAAAGATGAACCTAGATATGAGAGATATAACTCAAAATAAATTCTCATCACATATTTCTCCTGAAAAGGATTTAGAGAATAGAACAATTAGAAAAAAGAAAGATACATGTATGGGTACCAACATTCACTCCATATCAGGATGGACTCCCCCAGTGGGTGTCCAAAGAACACCAGAAATAATACTAGAAGAGAAGACCAAACACCTATCCATTGGAAAATAGTTCAAAAGATGATCAAAACTACAAGTCATCACCATGAGAGAAAAAACCAACAACAACAAAAACAACAAACCCAAACAAAAACCAAAAAGGATAAAACACACAACTATACACTATATAAGAAAACCACCATTGGGGTCCAAAGGACCAAAAACCTCCATCATAATCCACTAAGATCCCATACAACATGCACTTGTCCCATCAAGATACACAAGTTAACCTGCCAACTTCTAAAGGTAATGATCACAATCACTTCAAATGAAACACATATTATCAATTATTGTCATCACCTAGAAACCTTCATTTTGTAGAAGAAAAATCATGTCTCCATTCATACTTGTAGACCCACTTTTCTCACCAAGGCAAGTACAACCATTCATAAATGATTCCCTTTTCACAACACACCATATGATATAAAATCTAAGGACCTGCATGTGTTTCTCAAGATGTCTAATAAATTTATCTCTTTCCAGAGTAGATAAATCTCCATTCATCCAATCCTTTTAAACTCAACATAGGCATTAAGAAAATGATCAACATACTCACCTTTACTTGTATTTACCATACCTTCTTTTGAAATGATATCATTTTTCTCATTGTATTCTTCTTAATAGGCGGGGAACCGACACCAAACTCCATACACACCTCAATCTCACTTTTTGAAGGAGAGGGATTAACCTGTATTTGAAACTCACAATCCTTAAGTGAAATAACCTTATTACATCCCCAAAGGTTTGGGAAACAAGGATTTATCTATCACTTGATCAAAAAATAGGGGATCAAGAACATCCACCCCATGCTTTATAGGAAATCCAGTACTAACATCCTCTTGACCAAATCCAAATCACCATCCTTATACCTTTCATTTACTGATACAATATTCTTAGTATTATTACCAAAGTGATATTCCCCTTTATCCAAGGCCATTATACTAGTTTTAGAACATATAAGGGGATCAACTCATCCACATTCAGGTCTGCAAAGTGTGCATGATTCATCCATGATTTCCATTTTGCATTATTCATCTAAAACTTACACTTGTATTTGAGATGCTTCTCTTGTTCACTATTGTGTCAAGTAAAAGACATTTTTCTTCTACTAAGGGAACACCTCCATATATTTAGCAATCATTTCATCCTTTATCAAAAAAAATCATGAGTAGATGAAGTACAACCTATGTCTAAAACCACATATCAAATCCTTTTATCAAAACCTGACATATTCTGAGAAAACATTCTAGAACTCATCATTTTTTGGGCACATGTAGAAGGTCAGTGGAAGACACCCCACCACTTTGGTTTGTGGAACCATGTGGCACATTTCTTCCTTCAGTGCCTAGTTTCATTTTTCAACATTAAGCACATTGTTCCACAACACAGGGGGCATGGGGCATAAAACACTTGTCACACTAGACACAAGCATAACCAATATGATCATTCTTCTCAACACATTCTTCAATCAATGTCTTAACACTTGAACATATATTTTGTAGTGTCAATTTATTCATTCCTAAAACATATGAACCTTCTTCCTTCAACCGAATACATGGAATCTCCACCATGCCCATAAAAAAGGAAATAGGGTCATCACTGAATTGATTTCCAAATATTGTTACCATTTCCATCCATGAACAAACAAATCTCTAAGGTAAAGAATTAAACCAGTCTCTAGCATTTTCTTGCAAGTGTTTACACAAATAACCTCATAAAAACATATTCATAACTCACCTGGTATTCATGCATCATTTCCTCAAACATGGCAAGATGTTGTTCCACAAAATATCACCATATCCTCAAACATAGGAAATTTGAGTCTAATTCCGATAGGGATCTGATGGGGGTATCCACATATTTTCTAAAGTCAAAGGGTTTGAATGAATTTGGTTTAAAAGGGACTTTAGAAGGAACACAAACCTCACTACTATCACAGATACCCATGGAATGCTTCACAGAAAACTAATTTTATAGATAAATCTTCACCTTATAAAGTCTAGATGACATAATGGTAAACATTGAACACAAAGTTTAAACAAGACACATAAATTTAGTTGAACACACAAAAAATGAAAAACCACTTGGTCTACTACAACCAAAAGGATAACAAGTCACCACTAGAGTGATAACTCTAGAAAAATAAATCATACAAGGTCATGAGAGTAAATCAAAAATCAAAACACATTTTCAAATGTCACAAAGAACAACAAAATAAGTCAAATAAAAACCCGATGAATACCCAATGTTTGGGTCCTCGAAATGGCACCAAAAAGGTGTTGGCTCTTGGATTTACCCCTCAGGGAAGGGGAACAAGGCACAAAAATGTTTGGGGAGATGGGGAAATGGAGTCAGACCCACATGAAACATTGTTTGGTAGCCAAGGGTGGGGTCTTCCTCCACTCACCCCGCCAACCCTTCCCGAGGGAGTGATAAGGAGGCACCCAAAAAAAGGGTGTGGCTGATATCCTTGCTTGCTTTTGAATCTACCTTAGTCAGGGTGAGAGGACCCAAGATGTAGTTGTCGGGGAGACATAGGGCATGAATCTTGATATCGAATGATGAAATCCCTGGATCCATCGGGGTTAGAACTATCGGGGGTCAGGTGTAGCCACCGAATGCAACACTCACTCGAAAGAGTGGTCACTTAAGCATTAAGCACCCACAGACCCAATATGGACCACTAAAGGTAGTGTTATCCCACCCACACATTGATCCCAAGGGTTTGCACAAGTTTTTAAATTTGGTCAATGATGGGGATCTCATATCGGGGTGAGAACATGTAAGGTGTGCATTGACAATGTGTTCTCCTAGAGGATCTGTAAAGTATGAATAAATAGTTTGAGATCCACGTAGTGTGTTAAGATGTTTGCCAAAGGTTGTTCATATTTTAGTGGGGATAAGAGGAACTTCAACTAAAGAATGGGAAAAGGGAAAATATTCAAAGGTAATTGGGGAAATTCAAAAACAAAATGTCAACTATTGTATGTTTCCATTATTACATGAATATAAGTGAAAAATGAATGAGCCTTTTGCAGAGAGACTGGTTTGTAGGGAAAGCTCCAAGAAAACTCAAGATCTAAATTCTTGAAAATCCATCTTAGTACACCTAAGGCTAGATTATCCCATATAAATCATGTTAAATAGTCTGGATCAAGGGACCCCAAGATTTACAAATCATACCCCCAAATCCTACTCAATCCACAGGAGATTTTATAGGTTTTAGAAATGATGCTTTTAGGTACCCCCAGAAAATGTCAAATTATCACACCCTTCCTAGACAAGAGCTAAGTAGTAACATGATACTTTCACAATTGAATTACAACCACAATTCACACAAAATCATAACAAAAATACACATATCACTTCATTCTCAACATCATTTCACAACAAGAACAAAGAAATATCACAAATCCTATAAATTTTCCAGATGAACCCATTAAACTTAGGAAAAACAAGGGAGACATATATTTATGCTCTCAAATCTAGTTAATGATTATACACATGCAATCATCTTAACATAGATTCTCTGATAATTGAGTTACATAGAAAAAACCTTCATCAAAACATTGTGTCATCCTAGGTTGGTAGTGCTCTTGCAAATTCCCTCCAATTTTCCCCTCAAGAGCTTCCCCCTTTTTTTTTCTTCTCCCAAGACCTCCTCTTAATTTTCCTCTAAAAACCCCCTCTTTATATCCTTATCATCTTAGGGTTTTAGAATATATTCCTGGATTCCAAAAACTATTAATTCCATGTTACATTCCTAAGATTCATGGGAATCATTGTCAAATAATTCCTCATAGTATTAAATCATATCTATCGCATCACTCATCATTAAATTTTGCCACCTTTATGAATAAATCCTTTCCCATATTTATTAATATGTTTTTCCCTCATGTTAAAAGCATGACATGGCCAAAACTTAATTAAATTTTTGAAATCTCTTTAATCACTCTCCGTATCAATTAAATTTTGGCAGCATATTTTACATAGTTAATTTATTTTAATTAAACTTCACATCTCACCTATAAATCAAAATTTTGGGATATGGTATTAATGGAAAATGATTTCTCTTATACATCATCCAATTCAAAATACATTCCTATTTAATCATGGCTTACCGTGTTATCATTTGTCACCTAATTTTCTCACATCCTCTATCATTTTCCTTCCATCAATCATCCCTGTTTCCATGTCTTCTTCACCTCTAGATTTGAATCTTTCTCCTAGAGAGCTCACCCATTTGGGTGAGTGTTTCCAATTGACTAGGCCAAATGAGGCCCTCATTTTCATCTCCTTTAGCATACCGAATACCAGGGTCGCTTCCTCCCAATGTTTCCTCTCTCATAGGACATGCTTTCATCTTTCTTGCAATGATTTTAGAATTGTGCCCTTCATTTCCTATTTTTCAAGTTCTCCATTTCCACCTAGTTCACCTAGAATACTAGGTGGACACCAAACAATTGAAATCCCACTTGGCTTCTTACTCCCCTTTTATTAACAAAGTGATCACTTGTGTTTGAATAGGATTATTACCAACCCCTCAATTTGACCATGGAAATCACAATGCCCATCCTTTTTCTTACTCAACATGGGAAAAGAAACTCCCAGATGCACTGAGAGAATGAAATAGAGAAGCATCTAATGGCCTTAGAGGCTTCCCTTGCTGAGGTATGGTCCATGATAGGCACCCAATATTTTCCTCTCAAGAAGATAAGAACCATGAGAGAGTTTCTTCTAGCAAAATTCCTCATTTCCTATATCTCGGCTCTCCTCAGGTATGAGAACCAAAGCATATATAAGAGGGGGATGTTCCCTTTCTGAGTGGGTAAACTCACCTGAAAGGAGAATGGAGTTCACCCAATTGCTGAATGGGCCATGCTTAGGAACTCAGGAACTGCTAGAGATGGGTATGTCTCGGGTTAGTGACCGATGTCCAATTTGTGTTTGGTGTGGTGGCTCATGATGACTTCATTCAGCATAGGGATGACCTTTAAATGTATTCCAATGTCCTTAGGAAAAGATGTGCATGAAAAGGAGTGATGTTTATGATTTTCCCTTTATAAATCCATCTATGTATAAGTATGTGTATATTTTTTCAAGGGCAAGGCCCCTAAAATAGAACCCCATTTTTTTCACTATAATTGTTTATCTAAGTTTCCTTCTTTTATTTTAAAATGTATCATGTGTACAATTATTGCTTATTTTAAAAACATTTATGTGCATCTGTCCTATTTCCTTATTTTTTTTCTTGCAACATGAACACCCTAGGAAGCATAACATTTCATCTTGTGGAGTCATTTTATATTTCACACATACCTACACAAAATCATTGGAGTGAGAAGTAGGTATTCATTTTTCTTGTCCTCGAAATGGGAAAGATTGCATTTTTTTTCTTTTTACCTTCAATTGGATGGATGGGTCCAGAATACAACCTCATTGATTGTGTCAAAGAAAAGAACAAGAAAATATCGACCTAGGATCTCCAAATGTTATTCACTTTATAAACCCAGTAAGGATATTTTCTCGAAATGTTGGGGAAACTATTTTTGAACATTCCCGAGTAGGAACCAAAAATAAATAATGCCAGTCTATTTTATTATGGAAGATATAACTGGATCGGATTTTTGAGGGAACTTTGAGTCTACTTTTTGGTTAGGCTACACAACTTCTAGAGATACTTAATTCGAGGTTTGGGGGAAAATTGCACTCACCATATTCACACTTTATCCAAACACATGTTCGAAGTCCCGTGACCTACAAAAAAACACAATTTATTTTGTACCTCAATATGTAGGAAATTTAAGAACCTCTATAATAGCGATAAAACCAACTGTATACTCAACCACCTCATTGCAAAAATGAAAAGCTAGATATGAGAATACAACTCAGAATCAGTTCTCATCACGTATTTTTCCTGAAAAAGGATTTAGAGAATAGAATAGTTAGAAAAAATAACCATGCAAGAGAGCTCATAGAGACAAAATATAAGTGGGAAACCTTCATGGAGAAGAAAACCCACTAAAACTCTACATATATTACGACAAGAAAATAAATTTAGTGAATCACTAACTTCACAAGAGTCAGAAGCCCTATTTTAGTAGAACGCCAACCCTATAAGGAGCACCAACCCATAATTTAGTGAAGAACCAAGTTAACAAGGAGGCTATAACGCCTAGGATGACCAAACACCAACTAAGCCACCTATAGATGTTTGATCTCTAATAATGATGTTACCACAACTAATGGAGATCACATATTGAGCTCACAAACCCTAGCTCAAACCCTAGGTCATCAAACTTGCACAATATTCTTCCTTCTCAAATTTTCTTACCTCTAATATCTTGCACATGTACTCTAAATCATTCCTCAACATGTCATGCATCTAATCATCTCTAAAAATCTTCCCTCGTACCTACAATTCACTCACCTACGGGTATTACAATTTACCCATGTAATACTAGCACTCAAAATGAGCTAAAACATCACTTTTATAGACTTTTCTTCTCTTTAACCCAAAGGAGGTTCGTCCCTCATGAAAAATTCGACCCATTCCCCTTCATTACATTAAAATAACATCACTACAAAGGTCATATTTGACCTAAGTAGGTCATCCTACCTAAAAATCTCATTACATGTGCCAAATATGACTCAAACCCTCATAGGCACAAAGATATAAATTCCATAACATAAAAATCATTCTTATTCATGAGCCATAAATCATTAAACATGATCAAATTATTTCATTTAATGGGCCCAGTGCTCTTTGTATTTCTCAAAATTGTTGTTTCCTACACCATTCACCACCACAGGAAACTTCATTATGCCACCAAATCACTTCTACTTAGCAAATCCATGCCACGTGAATTTTTTTGTAATTTCTATAACTTTGTATAAAAATTCTAAGAAATTTTGAAGCCTTCTATCAACCACCTACAAACCACAACCAATTTTGTCTTCACCAAATCAACCTTTAAAAAATATGTTTCTAAAGGTTATCTCATAATAAAAATTATCTGAACATTAAAGAACTTAAAATGGATTCAATTTATTCCCAATTCATTCCTCTTCACATTCGGGTGATATCAATCATCACCCAATCCATATCATGCTTCAAACAACTCCAAAATTTCAGCAAAACACATCCCGTCTTCCACCGGAAAAACCTTGTTGTAAAAATAATGACCTATCAACCTTATCAAATGAAATAATCATGAATAAAAATAATAATAATTTAAATCCCTCTTAATCGTCTTTACAACACATTTTTAATCATTTCAAAATTCCACATGTATCTCTAGATATGACCATTTCTTGAACCACGATTTTTAAGGTCACAAAAGCTGTCCTTTGACTAGTCAACCTGAATGGACCTCATTTGACCATGTACCTGCATGAACATGTCCTAAAACCTATTTTACATAAATATAAACTCACATAAATTCCACAATGCCAATTTAGCCATTACCTTCTTTGGAGAACTTTTCCTTAAACTTGAACTCTTCATAAACATACATTTTTAGGTGGGGCCCACATATGACCACATGATCAAACATACCTTTATAAAATCTGGAATATTACTATAAAACATTAAATCATCAATTTTGATGAACCTATCAAAAGCGGGCCGATCAATCACATTTTTTGCAAACTGCTCCTAGTTAGGGTTTCAAACCACTTTACCTTCTTAACGGTCGTTCATAAAAAACATGAAAATAAAACCATCCAATTATTTTTTTAAAGATTAATAATTTTCCTAAGAAGATATTAAAAATATATCATATCCCGTAATAAGCACACAATTCACAAAAACCATCAAAAGGTCCAAATTTTCTTTAAAAACTCACTCAAACTTACCGAGTTTTCCAAAACATGCATAACTTTAAAAATATTCTTCATAATATCTTGAAATTTTGCATGAATCACCATAAAATCCTTCTATAACTTTTCATTCTTATGATCCATCTCAAATATATCCCAAACTCTCCATCCATAGTGACTTACCTATGTCAAACTATTTGTTTCTCACCTATAGCTTCCCAAAGACCTCATAGAAGCACTAAATCACTGAATACAGACCTAAAACTCACCACACCCTCATGTACACTACCATGATTCAGCATCCATACTCCAACAATATATATATGGTCCAAATATCAAATCTCTACCTTAATTTTCATGGATCAAGGTTAGAAACAAGCTTGGAATGACTTGACTCAACACTCTTTGAGACCTCATGACCTAACCATTTTGACATAATGAAGACACATTTACACCAAAGTAACATCATATGGACCATGTATGACCTCATGAAACTCAGTAAAATACTTGGGAAGACTCAAATCATGACTTAGCCCACTCAACCATGCACCAGAACACCCTGACAACTCACCAAATCACTTAGACTTCATGCTTGACATGTGTTTGACACCATAGGAGACTCATACATCACCATGACACTCTTTCACATCAATGGGGGATGACATTAATGACAACATTACCACACAATGGGAAAAAAATTGAGTTAATATGAGCATAAAATCGTATATGAAAACTATGATAATTATGATAAATACAAAAATGCTTTGACAAACTTGAAGAAATTTCTCCTTTCGAAAACCATATTATAGGGTCATAACCATCTATATGGTCTGACTAAAGCTGTAATTTTTTTACCATTTCTAGATTTTTCTAATTTTCTTCATTTCAAATTGATTCTAAGGAATTTTGGTCTACCTCTTCATATGTGTGTGCTAGAAATATGACTATGTCTATTGTAAATGTAGAATACAACCATAGATGTTTTCCCTCTCTATTGAATCATGTGCGATGAATAATTTGAGTTTGTATATAAAAATAAGTAATGGAAACTCGTATCTAAGTGTGTGAGAAATGGTATATACCCTATGAAATAACTGATGTGCTTTCCACCAAGAAGAAATTACACATCTAAAAGGATATGTACATGGTATATACCATGTCATGAAATAATAGAAATAAGAACAAGAAGTATGATAACAATAATAATTTGTAATGTAATAGAAAAGTAGTAACAACAATATAAGATAATGTGTTAGTAGAAAATAGGTCCAAATAATGTATAAATAAATAAAAATCATGCTAAATAATATCACGCAAAAGGAAAAATCCCTCTGAATAGGGAACATTAGCAGCGTCACAAAACAATCAAGACTCGTGAGGCTCTGACTAAGATGTGTACAACCATACACAAGTAATTACACCAAAAACATGGGATACCCATGATTTAATAATACAATCAAGGACCTTAGCCCATGATTAGAGTGGGAGGAAAGTATACACAAATACAACAAGAAAACATGGATGAAAAAAACCATAGTAAGATGTGATGTAAAACATAAGATATATGATTTATGAAATAGCTAATTACGATTGCAAATGTTACACGAGACACATGTGTTAGTCCATTTAGTCTGAAGGATAGAAAATACAATGTATATAGATGTAATCAATAAAAATTATGAAGGAAAATAACTATAATGGAAATACAACACCTATATGTAGTATCCAAAAGTAAGATGCCCCTAGAAGTTAGTAGTATGGGTAAAGGGAAGGCCAACAACTATCATCATTTTTCACTCTATGTATTTCCGTCATTTTAATTAGTATACCATGTGAACATGTGTGTAAATAAGAAATGTTTTCTTAAAATCTAAAGTCATAATCATCATTTATAATGTAAAGTGCAAACAATATACGATATTAAAAAACGTCCCGATTTTGCATTTTAACATATATATGATTTTTTTTTTTTATTCCATTTATGGGTGCATTGATGAAAACCTATTCTTCACATAGAATTAAGGGTGATACATGAATTCCTCTATGGAGGAGTATGTATAGATGATACAAAAAATATGGGATATGAGCTTGCCCCTAAGTGTGTCTTTGTGTATGGTGAGGTTAAGGTGTAGAACCGCTCCATCCTTAGCCAAGTTGAACCCATAAATATAGTGCATGATCGGGAGTGGGGGATAATATAATGATTAAACATAGACAAAATTATGAGGAGGTGAGGAAACTTATGAAGATGATGATGTAGGTGAAGCCTCAAATTTGTAATAGAATGTGATGTAAGTGTAATTGGAGCCATGAGTAATTGATGTACTAGAAGGGTTTATTACACTTAAGTGTAATATTTACATAAGTAAATAATGTTCATGGGAGTTTTAAGAGGTCGACGATCAATGGTGGTGATATGATAAACTCATACTCTAGTCATTTTTAATATTCAAGGGACTATATAATTTTGTTAAAATTTTCCTTTTAATGTATCCTCGATGTTAGTGTTTTTCTAATTTTATAGAACTAAGTCACCAACCTAAAATTAATGTAAGTGTAATCCTTTCCTATAAGTGTGTTTTATTATATCATGATACATATGAAGATGTTCCAAATCCTCAACCCATTTAGATTAGAGATATTTTAATTCATATAAGTATTTGTAATGCTAATAATTTTCTTTAATGATTTCTCTGAGTGACGTATGGAGAAAAGGGATTTCTATCTCCAATGGAAGAAAATCTATTTTCCAATAAAATAAAGATAGTTTTGTATCATTATTAGGCATGTGAGTGCAAGTGTGACATGCCCCAAAAGCGTACATAATATGATCATGCCATTCAATACTATTTTTATCAATGGATATCTATTAAAAAATTATGGTGAATATAGTTATCAATTATGTGATAAACACTAGAAAATTGAAAGAAAATATGGTTTAATGATACTAGCATTGACAGTGAAATGTTAGGATAAATGGATTCCAGAATTGAGAGACTCCTCTTTCTAGTGGATGAGAGAATCTAAACACATAGACATCTAAAAAATATGAATATTAGATAAAGATTTTCTTAGAAAAGGATGATTCGAGGAACCAACAAGCTTCCTTCAAGGGTGTTAATTCATTTTAACAACTAAGTGCTATGATATGAAAATATAATTAAAAACATAAGGAATTATTAGAATTTTAGAGGGATAAAGAGGTCTTGTTCCATATGATAGAAACCTAGGTGATGGATATGACAAGCTCGAAGTATAAGAAGTATTCAAACCAGAACTGTTTAGTGGTGTCCCATTATTCTTGTATGATTTTGAGATGGTCTTCTATGTCTTCCATTTCAGGTGTCAAGGCAATGGCGTAAAGGCTAAGTTTATATGCAATATCAAACTGCTCATCTATAAAGGGTTGTTGAATGATCTTAATATTGTAAATGATGGTAATGGGGTGTGAATCACCTAGAACTATCATCTACAAAAAAAAGACACATCTTGAAAACAAATATATTAAATAGAAACAAAATGATAACATGATTAAAAAAATACAAGATGTGATAAATGATAAAATGATAGTAATTATTGGTGATTCAATTAGAATCGGTGGTGATTTACATAAATTATTGGCAATTAATAATAGAAAGATTAAGTATTTTACAATATAGAGATTGGGTGTAGAATAATTTGTTAAAATTTTGATTTAGGTTTGTTAGTGATGATTAAAGAACTTGGTAATGTAAATGATTGAAGATAACATACTCTTGATGTGTAAATGAATAGATAGAGTGAAGAAGTCGTAAAGATATTTTTGGATGCTCTAAGAGATTAATATAGTCACGAGAGGATGTCAAAATGTTAATGTTGCTTTATATGTCTTGGGATCCCCTTTCAAGGAGGTTTAGTATTGCTTTTATAATCACTTCCGATTCGATTAAATTCTCGCGACAAAAGAAAATTTGGGAAAAACTTCTTGGAAGTGGTTTTAACCACTTCCAAATGAGGTTTTGGGCTTGGATACAAATGAAAATGGTTAAGGAGGTTTTGGGGGGAGTTAAGAGGTTGAGTTTTTAGGATAAAAATGGGTTTAGATGGGTTATGGGTGGTTAGGGAGGTTTTAGGATAGGTAAATGGGTTTTACGGGGGGTAGAATGTGATTTTATGGGGGTAGAGTAATTTTTATGATACTGAGATAGGTGGTAATATTTTGGAAAGAGGGTGTGAGGGGTGTAGCTAGGAAACAAGTGTCTACATTTTCCCCTTTTTGTCAAGTGGTTTGTGATTTAAAAGGTGCTTTAGAAAAAATGAGTGAAATGGTTTAATTTATGTTACATTTTTGGTCCACCTCAAACTAGGGGGTCATTACGAAGAAGTTCCCTCATCGTTGATTTTAATAAGGTGTTGAATGAGATAGGGTTGTGTGTTGTTGTGTTTATTTTAATCTTTCCAAAGACTAGGCATGAAAAAAATTACCACAAAGGTGGACTTTTGTTTCCATGGAGTCAAGTGATATGGGAACCAATGGGTTCTTGACCTATAAACATATGACTCATAGGAAGAAGATGTCGGAAATGTTTTCCAGAGAAGGCATATGGTGTCCACAATGTATATAGAGACGTAAGCTTGATAAAGGATGTTTCCACAAAGGTGGGCTTACGAGATCATGAGGTCAGTGATAGTGGAGAAAATTAGGCTCATTACCCGTAGATGTATGACTCAAAGTGGTAGGGGAGAAGTTTCCCTAATGGCTGCAAAATCTGAAATGGATTTCATAAATGAAGGATTTTATTGATTTATTTTTTTATTTTGTAGATGGTTTCTTTTCCCAAAATGGAGAACATATTTTAGAATGTTCAATTTGTCAAGGAATGATGAGGTTCAAAGGAGATGTAATGATATTTTGTATAAAAGGTTAGGAATGGATACCAATTTTCCTAAATCACCGGAGATGGGGTGGGTAGAAATTATTTGATAATAAAATTTGATTTGGGGATTATTTGGTCATTGTAGCTTGATAAACTTAAGAGACAAAAATTATCATAATTTGTTAATTTTTTTATAGTTTGAGTGGGATGGAGGCGATTAGATGTGTACCGAGGTGACAAAGTTATACCGAGGTGATGCAGAGTTGACACGTGATGGTGATGTACTTAATATTTTTAATGTTTATTTATTTTTGTTTTTTTGAAAAACTTAAAAGGATTTAGAATTTGATAGATATTTCATATGAAATTGATAGCGATTTATGGGTTGCTATATATTTTAATTGATTCATCAACGATTCGGTTAGAGTCACTTTGGAGATTCTTAAAAAGTTGTGATTTTATTTATTTTTAACTAACTACTGGTGGATTTGGATTGATTTTTTCATATTTTATTATTAGATGCAAGATCGGGAGATATTGACCACACGAGATATGGTCTCGAAGATACCTAATGATGTTCAAGTTTAATTTTCATATGATGATTAGTCTCATTGAGAGGATGTTATATTGGGTGGGATGTGTCATTACAAATGCATCCTTAGAGACATGGGTTTATTATTTTTAATGTTTTATCAATGGGAAAATATGATAGGCACATTTTTGTAGTATACTAGGGAGATGATAGTCACTTTAGAGGTTGTGCACTTGGATATTACATTTTTTTATACATGGTCAATAGATTTATGTGATTAATGAGGCTAGTAGGGTGTTACGATTCAGATCTTGTATGGTGATGATGGAGGGGATGGGGGTGAGGGTGGATGGTAAGGGAGTAGCGGTGGTAAATTCCCAGATGCCAAGGTGACTAAGTCCTATGGAGCATGGTGTAGGGGTAGTTCAAAATATTTGAGATGTGGGTGTGGGCGTCAGTATAGCTTACACCTTAAGAGGGTGGTGGTGAGGGTAAGAATGGTGGTGATAGAGATGAGGAGAATAGAGTGGAAGTATTGGAGGATGATAATGTTGTGTTATTAGATAAATTAGACACACTAATTAGTGAGAGATATGTGCTAATTTATAAGCTCACTTTTGTATAGGTGGAGTTCACATAAGCTAGAGTTGATAGGGATAGATACAGGGAAGGACCGAGAAGCCTTGTGAAAGGCCTTTAGAGTGACAATTCTATCTATTTTAATAGTTTATATACATGCTAATGAGGCTCAAAAAGTTAAAAGATGAGACCATATGGTAGTGTGGGTATCGCTAACTACCGGGCATTGTGTGACAAGTTGTGATACTATGAGGAGATAGTGCGATGGAGGCTTCCAAAGCTCCTTGTTATAGAGATTTTTAGTGCATTGACAGATGGCTCAATCGGGTAGCGTTGGGAGTGTTCATCAGCCAACATTAGGTCTAGAGAGGACTAGACGGATGGCGGTAGAGACCCGGATGGGGTTTACGGATCATTGTAGGAGGGAGTGTTTGTTTGATGAACGTTCATTTTCGTAGTAGTTTTGTATGTATGATTTTGATATATGAGGCTCATTTTAAGCCCTTACTGATGATGTATATTGTTGATACATGGGTTTTTAGGCCCTTGATGATGTAAAAACATTTATATATGTATATGTGTGTGTATATATATATGTGTGTGTGTGTGTGTCTATATATATAAATTTGTTATCTGAGTTATGTTTTATGTTTTATGTTTTTAATTTGCAATGTGATGAATGTAGATGTGGTTGATGATTTTTAATAAATTCTTTTGTTATGATGAAATTATTTGAAATGTATGGTTTAAATTGTATGTGTATGTGATATGAGATGATTTTGATGATGTTAGATATTTTTGTGACAAATGGTAATCTTGTTGTATGATTTTCACACTTTTAATGTGGATAAGAACTTAATGTGGATTGTTTTCTTTTCATGTTTTAGAAACATGTAGTGTATTAAGGTAAACTAGTTTACATGTTTGATACTTCACTTGCGACCCTATATTAGATGTTAACATATGACCAATAATGGTTTTTATATTGGGATTGTAGCTAAATATGATATAGTTTGATCTTATCCTTTTTTGATGTGGGGAAGGTTTTATGTGTAAGCAAGCACATGGAAATGGGTTCTTCTTGATGGTTTCCACTATTTTTCCCAGTTTGTTATATATGATAAAAATTTATTAATGCGTGAAATATGCATTTGGGAAATATGATCGAATGTGAGAAGTTTTCTTAGGATGGTTTTATTTTTTCTTTGTGATATGAGATTCGATCGATGTGGGAAGACCCTTTTTGATATGAGGACTGATCAATACGAGAAGTCCTTATTGTTTTCTTAATTAGTTAGCCATCCTTTAAGGGATTGGTATACGATTTTATTTATTTTTTATTTGATAGTATCTATCCTTTGAAGAAGTGGTATACATATTTATTTTACATGTTTACTTTTTTATACCCTTTCTTTGAGTGATGGGTCTATATTTTTTATTGTATCCATCCCATAAATCTATTGATTTTAAGTTGGGAAAACCTTAGTGTAACCATAAATAAGGGGATAACATGAGTGTGAAATCTAAACTTGTTTCATTTTCATTTGATTCAATAAAATACGATAGGGAGTTTTATGAGTAATTATTGGGGTGTTATCAACCATGAGTGGGAACGTTTCCATGAGTAATATGCTATATGAGAAGAGTTGTAGCTCCCATATTCAAGCTCATGATTGATTTGTTGATGGGGAGAAAAAAATTATTTAAAATCTTTATGAGGGTGATATGATGTGTGGGTTGATGGATGAATATCATATTTTGACTAAGATCTCATGAGTTGATAAACTAAGAATAGAAAAACCACAAGTGCAATGCATGAATGGGACCCTTTTCGGGATTACCATCGAGGAGGCTAAGAAATAATCTACAAACCCATATTTATGGGTAGTAATATATGGTCTAAGCCAATTATGAGAAAGTTTTCAATTTTTAGTCTTTTCTATGTTAGTGACATGATGGTTTTTTAGAACAAGATCACTAATACTAAAGTAATGCTACTTGAGAAGTTTGTTATAGGATTGTTTGATTCATTCTTGATAGACATTGATATGTTCAAAAATAAGCTAATCGGATAAGTCTCTTTTTCTCCTATTTGAAACTAATAATGAGACTAAAAGGTGGAGTGTAGAGACTTAAAATGATAAAGTGCAAAAAAGTGATGAGATAGTGACCCTATGGCAGAAACGCATGTTTTAGATGTCACTAATGTGGCTTTTGATGATGATGATGATGTTGGTGTGTGTGTGTGTGACATTTTGATGTCGTTGTTGAATGATGGATTGTGATGAATGATGTTGACTCTTTGCTTCCCATACGGACGAACCTAAAACAGAGATAAGAATGAACAAATTATCAAATATGCATGTTTATATGTAAAATACATGTAAATAAGTATGTAAAATGAAAAATGTGAAAAAGGAACATGTGCACCTAATCCATAATGAGGAAATAGTTAGAAAGGATTATGTAGATGTTGTAGAAGACCTATTTTTTGGGTGATCTCACGTCAATGATCTAGAAGATGTAACACCACGAATTGTTGTTACTTTCTCACGAGCATTCAAGTGTTGATATATGATTTATCCTATTTAAGGACATGTTCCTTTGGTTTTGGGAAGTCATGCTTGATTTGGATTATGTCTTTTACGCTCTTAAGATCTTTGATTGAACCGGAATATTCTTGGAGTCTTTTGTTTCTTTCATCCTTCACATTTGAGTTCAATCGATTTACGGAAGATTGTGAATTTATCCACCTTTATGACTCAACCTTGGATCAGGTTGCATTGATCCAAGGAATGTTTTAATTTTATTCGGGATGAACAATTTATCTTAACATTTTGTGAGTTATTAATTCGACTAAACTTTGAATGTTCAAGTTCTTTTAAAACTCCTTATATATATATATGACCGTAGAGGATAGTTTTGTTGGATTCCGATGTTAACTCTAGTGATCATTGTAATCGAATTTGGTTTTGATCATCATAGTGTAAGAAAGGACCTGGACCTCAAGCCGGGTAAGATGTGTAAGTTTCTTTAAAGCTTAAAGCTTAATTACTTAATGCAAATCTATTATCGAAATCCTATCTAGGGCATTCCTAGACTAGAATGTTTTATTGTTTGAATTCTATATCTTGATTAATCCTATCTAGGGGGTGACCTAGACTAGAAACCTATCTTGCCAATAAACACAAACCATTCAAATGTGATGCAAGATCATGCCTGAGATAACAAAATTTGCGGTGAAAGATCGGGAGGATGCAAATGAACACGAGAGAGGGTTGAGAATCATCCACGAGACATGCATTACTTGCTCCAAAGATCGATCTGATACACTACAAAAAATGCCAAGAGGCAAAGTTGCATTACAGTTTTAAATGGGAGGTTTGAACTCCACAAATTCACTGCCCGAAGAGAAGAAGGGAGGGGCAAAACAAGAATGTTCGACCTTTAGAAAGAAGCCCCTCCTTACAATTTATAGGAAGAATGAGAGAGGGAAGAGAGAGGAAATCCAGATCTACCCCAACCACTTCTAGGTTGCATTTAATTCATCTCATTATGGCGGTAGGTGAGAACCCTAGCAAAAGCGGTGAAGCTGTATTTTGCATTTAAGTTGGTTGTTGAAACGTCATTTCAGCCATTATCACGTGCCAGAGGCATTTTTTGATTTTCTCTCTCCAAACTGAACCAAAATGCAAGATTGACCCCGAATCATGTAGAGAATTTCACCAGCTTTCCATTGATATAAAGAACGTGAAAATCCGAGCTCTGGATCGAAAGTTATGGCGATCTGAAGATTTAGGGCAAAAACAGGCCAAAACGGATCGGCGGGAAAATATTTGAATTTTTCCGCGCTCTGCCACTTGGATGACACGTGTCAGGCTCTGATTCATTCATGGGTTCATCCTCTGAAAATTCCTTTCGGGCCCTTCCTTAATTTCTTGCCACTTGGACACGTGGCACTATTTTATTGGCTCGGGCCTGAGGGGCGCACTTTGTCCTTGAAAATTTGGTATTTTTCACTTTGGGAAAATTTTCCCATTTCTCCCCGCTCCACTCCACCACTCAAGTGCCACATGGCATGATTTCATTGGACGCGGGCCCTTCCTGACCATTTCCCTTTTGTTTTTGCCTTTGGAAAAATTTTTAAAATTTTCCCGCCGGGCCGATGAGGTGAAGACACGTGGCGAGATTTGATTCGTTGGCGGCTCTTTCGGCTTTTCACGTCCCACGCGTCCCTCGCGTACCTTTGGCCCGGATGTCCCAAACTACCTAGGAAAAATATCTCGAACTGCCCGATTCGGGCTTCCTTGTTCCTCTTTGCGGTGAAGACACGTGGCGAGATTCCATTCGCTCTCGGCTCTTTCGGCTTTTCGCGTCCCACGCGTACTTTTGGCCCAATGTCCCAAACTGTCGGACGAAAGTCTCTTGTTTCGGCCGAATCGGCCGGTTCGCGTCCTCCGCGTACTTTTGGCCCCCAAGATGTCCCCAGGACTGCAGGACAAATATCTCGAACCACCCAAAATGGGTGACTTGCCCGCCAAACCGGCCGATCCGTCGTCCACGCGTACTTTTGTCCCAGATGTCCCAAACCGCGAAAACAAGACTTAGACATTTTTTCCCTTTTCGGCCGATTCGGCTTTTTCGCGTCCCACGCGTCCCATGTCCCAAGCTGTCCCCAAATCTTGCGCGAGACCGCTGGACTGACTTTTCCGGCCACTATTTTTCCCACTCCCAGCCCAGGATTTTGGACTTTAGCCCTTTTTTTTTCGGCCCAAGTTTGAGTACGACGAACCTCGGTTCAACCCGAGTGGTGATTTTCTCGACCCAAGCCCTTTTTGAAATGCCTCAAAACAGTCCTGCAACCTTATTTTTGCATTTTTTCCATTCTTTCTAACTTGTTGGGATTTCTTCTTGGATGGGAGAGTTAGAAAAAGCCGAGGGGACCTCGAAAAACATGATTTTGGGCCTTGAATCAATCTACTTGCTCGGGACTGAATAATTTGATGCATGTTATCAAAATTACCTTGAGGGGTGAATTTTGGATAACAATTTTGGCGACTCAGCGGGGTCATCTGCCTGCTAGATGAAGAATGGCCAGCTGCTTGTAGCAATCCATTGGGCATGGAGTCTGTTTGATAACCTCTCAGCTGATCTGAAATTTGAAAACTTGTGTCCTTGAGCTATTGAAACATTTGTTGAGCTGGTTCTCTCTGTGGCTGCAAATTCTTTTCCAGGAGCTTGATGAACTGCAAACATGCACATACTAGAAGCAATAGGACATGTGCACAAGCACTTAGGGAAATAAAAACTACTCTAACAGCAGTATAATGTGCATAAGCACTTAGAGGAATGGAAATTCTAAATTAATATTTACAAGGGTGAAAAGCTTTCTTTCTAGTAGCAACGTTTGAGATAGATCCCATTGACCGGAATCTGCAATTCTTCACCATCCAACTTAGCCAGTCGGAAGGCATTGCTACCTTTGCATTCAATGATCATGTATGGGCCACTCCAGATGGCATCAAATTTGGAATGCTTTCCCGGCTTTGCACGATCTGCATCCCATTTCAACACTAGATCTCCAATTTGGAAGGTTCTAGCCTTGGCTTTCCTATCAAAAGTCTTCTTGATCAAGGCTTGATCCTTCTCTATCTGAGGCTGCATGCTCTCTAATTTCTTGGAGCTCCATTAATTCTGCATATCTAACCTCCATGGGTTCAAACTCAGCTAGTTCCAATTGTTTCATGAGTTCCAATGTTGGCAACTCAAGTGATATAGGTAGAACTGCTTCTTTCCCATACACAAGCTTGTATGGAGAGCTTCCTGTAGACCTCTTGGGTGTGATCCTATCAGCCCATAGGGCTGATTTGAGCTTTGCGTGCCAAGTCCTTTGATTCTCATCAAGAGTCCTTCTGATGATTCTTAGTAGATTCTTGTTCGTAGACTCGGCTTGGCCATTACCTTGAGGGTAATAATTCGATGAAGTGCTGAGATACACACAATTCTTGACAGCCCATTCAGTGATCTTTGTGCCAAGGAATGCCAATGCATTGTCTGATATGATAGTGGTAGGGGCACCAAACCTCGTGACTATCCCTTCATAGAAATCTAAGATATTAGATTCATTTGCCTCCTTGAGTGCCACTTTGCTTGGTCCACTTGGTGAAATAATCCGTTCTTTGTAAGTATCCACTTGTGGCCTTGACTTGAATTGGGATTGATAACCCCATGAAGTCAATCCCCATTGCATGAATGGCTGATTTACTTGAAATTGGATGAAGGGGCAGCGCTTTGCTAACCTCTCTTTCCTGTGAAGAATGCACATCTCTTGCATTTTTTGACCCATGAGTAGCATCATTGAACACGGTAGGCCAATAGTAACCAGCTCTCATGATTTTGAGAGCTGTCACTCGTGGAGAACAAAGTGGCCTCCTGCTTCCCCATCATGGAACTCGTGTAAGATCTTCTCAACTTGACCTGTTCCAATGCATCTTAATAGAACACCATGGATGTCTTTCTTGAACAAGATACCATTAATGAGTACATACGGGATAGCTTGTAATCTAAAGTATCTCCTCTTTGCCTTGCTCACTTCTGGAGGGCACAAGCTTGTTTGGAGGTAATGCACCAAGTCTTGAGTCCAACATGGGATGAGTGCATCATCAGCTGGTTGTTCTTGATCATTCTGTAGTAGTAGGACAACATCTTCTTCACCTTTTGAGCCGTCTGGTTGTTTGGAAGCGAGCTGCTCACACAAACCTTTGCCACGAACTAGCTTGGTCACTTTGATTTCAATATCATATTCCATCACCCGAGTGATCCAACCTGCTCTCTTCTCATTTAAATCCTTGTTTAGGAGGAAGTCCTTGACACCAGCATGAGACACCAGCAGTTGAATCTTATTGTTTGAGACCAAGTGTCTGAACTTCTTCAAGCTCTGATGATGGCAAGGACATGCTTTTCGATGAAAGAATACTTTATTTCGTAATCTTCCAAGGTTTGGTTGAAGAATGCTATGGGCTGTTCTGAACCTTCTCTATTCAGGTTGTGTGTCAAGATAGAGATAGTGAGATTGTATCTGATCCTCCAAATGCATACAACATGAAGTCCTTTGAAAAGTCTGGGTTGATAAGAGTTGGAGCTTGTGATATTGCATGCTTGATGTTTTCAAAACTCTCTTTGCCTTCTGCTTGTCCATTTGAATGCCAGACTCTTCTTCAACATCATTGTTAAAGGCTTCACAAGAGTGGCAAAATTAGGCACAAATCTGCGGACAAAGTTTATCCTTCCTAAGAAGCTTTGAAGAGATTTCTTGTGGTGTGGCAATGGGAGTGTTCGGATGGCTTCAACCCTTTCAGGATCAATTGTTAGCCCTTCCCTAGAGACAATGTGACCCAACAATTTTCCCTCGTGTGCCAAGAATATACACTTCTTTGGATTCAATGACACTCAAACCTTCTACACCTCTGAAACACTTGCCTGAGGTGAAAGAGATGGTCTGCTGCATTCTTTGAGAAGACAGTGATATCATCTAGGTATACCAGCACTATATTGTTGATCAAGCCTTTGAATGCCATATCCATAGCTCATTGGAATGTTGCTCCGGCATTTGACAGTCCAAATGGCATCTTCTTGTAAGCATACGTGCCCCATTTTGTAGTGAAGGCCATCTTGAATTGATCTTCTTCTTTCACCATTATCTGATTATAGCCTGAATATCCATCTAGCAATGAAAACCTTTCTGAACCAGCTTTCTGACCTGCAATATTTGTTCCATTGATGGAAGCGGATAATGATCCTTGAGTGATGCTCTATTTAGATCGCGAAAGTCCACACACAATCTTATTTCTCCATTTCTTTTCTTCTTACGGCACCAGTTTGCAACCCAACTTGAGTGTTTGATGGGGAAGATGATACTGGCCTCAATGAGCTTGCTTAACTCTTTTCTCATGAGAGGTTCGATATGAGGATTCACTGGCCTTTGCTTTTGCCTGACAGGCTTGGATTCCGGATCCAACTCAATAGTATGTTGTGCCAACTTTGGGTTGAAACCTCTTAAATCTTTGTAAGTCCAAGCGAAGACATCTGGGAACTCTTGACAAAGCTGAACAAAATCAGATTTCTCTTGTGGAGTACTTACTTTGCCAATTTGCAATGTCTTGCCTTCATCTACTAAAATAGGTTCTGAATCTTCACCCTTTACTTGAATGTTCACTTTCTCCTTCCGGAACTGATCATTCGGGTTGAAGATTGACTCCAAGGTTATGAGGCCTTTTGGTAATTTGTTAGTTCTCAGCTGCACCACTTGGTCACCATACTGCTGCTCCAGCTTGTCTTGATTTCTCATGGAGAACTCAGCTTCTTCTTGCAGGAAATTAACAATCTGCTGATCATTCTCGAAGACTTGCCAACTTGTGTTGTTATCCGGAACAGCTGGTCTCACAACCACTTTGATATGAGGCTGAGATTTTTCACTTTTGATATTTTCTACAACATCAAATGCAGCCCCATTGCTTTGCCCGATCATCCATGCTGCTTCATTCCTTTTTCTTGGGATGGAATTGATGCTAAAAGCTTCAAAATCTTCCATAAGATCCCATACCCGATTTTTGTAGCACTTGAGCAGATTATTCTTGACAGCATGCTGCCCCTTAACTTGGTTTACGATCAGCTCACTATCACCAAATACTTGCAAATTCTTGATGCCTTTCTTCTTTGCCCAGTGCAATCCATGAATTAAGGCTTCATACTCAGCTTTGTATTGTTTGAGCAAGAAAACTGAAAATGGAAGGCTGAGTAATACTTTGTACCTTGCGGAGAAATGAGCATAGCTCCTCCTCCTGCACCTTGTCTACTCCTTGACCCATCAAAGAACAATTGCCATACTTCATTCTTGTCTTTATGATCTGGCTTGGTGATGCTGGGGAGAGGTTGATTCTCTTCATGTAAACAATAAACTCCTAGCTCAGATTCTTCTATTTCTTGATAAGGATCAAAAGCATGCACCTTGCTTGCCCATTCATCAAGAGTCAAATCTGGGATGCTTCCAACCTTGGTGTCAGCTTCATCAGTGCTTGGATAATCTTCTTGATCAAATCGCTTTGAACAGTTGGTATTGATTTGGCTTGGAGTGTAAGGCTCAATGTGAAAGTTTGCGATAGGTTCAGATCTGATTGTGGCCTTAGTTCCATACCTTGTTCTAAACAACATGTGTGACCAATCCACCGAAAGATAGCCTCGATTTTAGCAGTGAAGTCTCTTGACAAGCACAATGCAAAGAGTGGTGGCAGGTCTATGGCTTGACACATCTTGTAACACTATTACGTTGGGACATGCGTGCGGTGTGAGGCTCAAACCTTTGATTACTCAACCATTGTCACTTTGTTGTCCCATCTAATTGCACTACACCCTTGGAGATGACTTCATATTGGAGCCTAGTTGATCAGCTATTTGCTTTTGGCATCAGTGAGCTACTTGCCCCGAGTCAATCATGCGATTATGTACCAACTTGGTTTCCTATGATTAATGAGACATAAAATGGAGGGGGCTTCAACATTTTACCTTGCTTTGTCCTCCATGATTTCCTTCAGGTTGGGCAGCATTTGTGAGTACCTTCTCTTGCATTTGGACCTGTTGATTTGAAGTTGACCAGTCCTTCATGGCAGCTTGTAGCAAATCTCTTTGTCCTGGGATAGATAGTGATTCCCACATTGATATGTTTACATTTGTCTTCTTCATCTGATCAATGATATTGAATGGAGATGAAGTATCCCTCTGTTGTCCCTTGGCCTGCACATTCATTCCTTGCACATGGGCAGCAGCAACTGGCATTTGAGTTGGTTTAGGAGCTGGTTTGGGTGCCCCTTGCGTGTTTGGAACTACATTTTGTTTGCCAGTGGCTTGTGGAGTGGTAGAAGGTTGTGGATTACTTGGGGCTAATGGCTGTTCTTCACCCAAATTTCTCCTCTTTGACCTTGTGTTGGCTGCAACACTTTGAGAGGGTATTTGATTCATACCACAGAAATCTTCAGCCTGCCAATTGACAAGAGTAGTTTCGTTCGGAGATGTTCCTTGCTGAGGTGCTTCTTGCTGCTGATCCTCTTCGTGGTTGGACTCTTGCGACCCACCAATGGTTTGCACCATAAGAGCTTGATTTAATGCACCGTTAAAGCACATTGATTGGTTATGTGGCTGACTGCATGGGAAACACCAATCATATTCTTGGGCCATGTTATTTTGGACTGGCACTAATGCTTTAGAAGCAGATATGACATTGGGGTTATAGGGCTGAAATGGTCTATTAGCGGGAGGCCTTACTTGGCTTTGATTTTGATTTGCAGCTTGAGTTGGTGACCTATTTTGTTGGTATGGGGGCCTAGCCTAGTACTTGTGCTTGAGGCTGATACGGTCTAGCACTTTGAGCTTGCTGTCTTTTGATAGTAACCAGCTCATTTCCCAAATTTTGTAATTGTTTCATGACCTCTTGGAGTTCATTTGAAGCACTAGAGGATGAAGTAGAAGTCTCATTTGAACTTTGATTTCTAGGAGTGGGAATAGGAGCCAAAGTGGGTGCTTGACTAGTGCTTGGATTTTCTAAGTTTGGATACAAGGGCATGGGAGGCCTAGGAGCCAGTTTACCAGCTTGAATAAGACAGTTTTCGGCTCTAATGGCAATGCTATAAGCAGCAGGTAAGGTTGTGCCTCCCATAGATTGAATTAACATAGAAATATCAGAATTCAAAGCCTTAAGATAGTATAGAAAAGCACCTTCTGCTGCTGGCCTTACTGCCACTGGAATCCTCTCCCAAGACCTTTGAAATCTGAAGTTGAAGTCAGTCAGCTGCTCGTTGGGAGCTCTCTTGATAGTTGTCAATTGTTCTAGTAGAGACAAATTGTCTCCCTTTTCCCCAAACTGGCTCATGGAGAACTATGCATAACTGATTCCAATTTGTGATAGAACCAGCTCAGGCTCCTAAACCATTGCAATGCCTTCCCTTTGAACGAAGATGCCAGCAATTTGTGACCACATCCATTTCATTTATCTCATGGATTGCACAGGACGTTAGCAATGTCTTTGACATGATCACCGGGTGGTATGATTTTCTCCGGTGAAAAATGGAATGTTCTTCAACGCTGCGATTGGAACTGGATTCTGTGCATTGAGGGCAAGTGGGCTCTTTGCCAGTGAAGTTGACAAAGGGATTCGGTGGTTGCGCCATTCTGATTGGCCTGAGAACCCTTGTTGATGGAGAAAAGGTCTACCAGGTGGAGGTGTAGAGAGAGTTCTGTTAGGTGGAGATGGTGATCTTTGAGCTCTTCTTCCCCTTCTTTCTCTGCCTGGAGATAGGTGCAGATAAACAAACAATCCTTCCTCCCTAGTTCTTGACCTGGTCTGTATTCTTCTCATAAATTTTCCAGGCTTGGACTGCTGAAACCAGTGGATTATGCCTCTTTTGGAGTCACCAGATGTGTAATTTCAAAGCTCCTTCAAAGCTGGAACGTGGAACAAGTGCACATCGATCTTGTTGTAATGAAGGTGAAGACCTCTAATGTCCCACCGGGCGTGCCAAAACTGTTAGTGCAAAATCACAGCACCCCTGGATGTTGATCAGATTTCTAGTTTGATCATACTAGCATCCAGTGTGATTGCACAACATGGAATCCTTTCTCCAGTGTGGGACTTGCAAAAATGAGAAAGGAATCTCCCAGAGGAAGCTGGGTCCTTTTTCCTTTGTTCAGATGCACACAAAAAATGCGAGAGGTTTACTCAAAACCTAATCTAATCTTGCCAAGAGAGACGGGTAAGAAGATGCATAAAAATAAACCTAAGCTAACGAGAGGTGATGCAGGGAATGAAGAACACCTATCTTGCCAATAAACACAAACCATTCAAATGTGATGCAAGATCATGCACAGATAACAAAATTTGCGTGAAAGATCGGGAGATGCAAATGAACACGAGAGAGGGTTGAGAATCATCCACGAGACATGCATTACTTGCTCCAAAGATCGATCTGATACACTACAAAATGCCAGAGGCAAGGTTGCATTACGATTTTAAATGGGAGGTTTGAACTCCACAAATTCACTGCCAAGAGAAGAAGGGAGGGGCAAAACAAGAATGTTCGACCTTTAGAAAAAGAAGCCCCTCCTTACAATTTATAGGAAGAATGAGAGAGGGAAGAGAGAGGAAATCCAGATCTACCCCAACCACTTCTAGGTTGCATTTAATTCATCTCATTATGGCGGTAGGTGAGAACCCTAGCAAAAGCGGCGAACTGTATTTTGCATTTAAGCTGGTTGTTGAAACGTCATTTCTGGCCATTATCACGTGCCAGAGGTGTTTTTTGATTTTCTCTCTCCAAACTGAACCAAAATGCAAGATTGACCCTAGAATCATGTAGATAATTTCACCAGCTTTCCATTGATATAAAGAACGTGAAAATCTGAGCTCTGGATCGAAAGTTATGGCGATCTGAAGATTTAGGGCAAAAAACAGGCCAAAACGGATCGGCGGGAAAATATTTGAATTTTTTCACGCTCTGCCACTTGGATGACACGTGTCAGGCTCTGATTCATTCGCGGGTTCATCCTTTGAAAATTTCTTTCGGGCCCTTCCTTAATTTCTTGCCACTTGGACACGTGGCACTATTTTATTGGCTCGGGCCTGAGGGGCGCACTTTGTCCTTGAAAATTTGGTATTTTTCACTTTGGGAAAATTTTCCCATTTCTCCCCATGCTCCACCACTCAAGTGCCACATGGCATGATTTCATTGGATGCGGGCCCTTCCTGACCATTTCCCTTTTGTTTTTGCCTTTGGAAAAAATTTTCAAAATTTTCCCTTGGGCGATGAGGTGAAGACACGTGGCGAGATTTGATTCGTTGGCGGCTCTTTCGGCTTTTCGCGTCCCACGTCCCTCGCGTACCTTTGGCCGGATGTCCCAAACTACAGGACAAATATCTCTGAACCACCCGATTCGGGCTTCCTTGTCCCTCTGTTTGCGGTGAAGACACGTGGCGAGATTCCATTCGCTCTCGGCTCTTTCGGCTTTTCGCGTCCTCACGTACTTTTGGCCCAAATGTCCCGGATGAAAGTCTCTTGTTTCGGCCAAATCGGCCGGTTCGCGTCCTCCGCGTACTTTTGTCCCAAGATGTCCCGGGCCTTCTTGGGACAAATATCTCCGAACCGCCTGAAATGGACTGACTTGCGCCAAACCGGCCGATCCACGTCCCACGCGTACTTTTGTCCCAGATGTCCCAAACTACGCGAAACGAAGACTTAGACATTTTTCCCTTGCTTTCGGCCATTTCGGCTTTTCGCCCCACGCGTCCCCGACGTCCCAATCCGTCCCCCAATGTCCCAATGTCGTCCCAGAGCGTCCCAACTATCCCCAGGACTAGGACTAGGACTTAGCCGATTTTCTTGTTTTTCGGCCCCAAGCTTGGTACGACGAACCTCAGTTCAACCCGAACTGGTACAACCCGAGCCCTTCAGACCCAAAATGCCTCAAAATAGTCCTGCAACCTTATTTTTGCATTTTTTCCATTCTTTCTAACTCGTTGGGATTTCTTCTTGGATGGGAGAGTTAGAAAAAGGCCGAGGGGACCTCGAAAAACATTACTTGGATCCTAGATGAAACCTACTTTAATATTCTTGTTTCCATGCTTGTGAATCAAATATGGAGTTTTTGCTATCAATTTGGAGGTGTTGTAAGTTTTCTTTATCTCGACTAGGGTATTTGATTAAGAATCGGATCCATGAAATGATGCGTGCTTAATGATTACGTGTTGGATTAATGATTGCTTTCTTCACCGTATGAGCTCTAGCTATTACTGGTCCATGTTCAGGAATTAAGTAATTGATTTTGTGGTTGGAATGTTAGTTTATTCAGTGGAACTCGATTGTTTTAGTTGCGTGAGTTGGAAATGTTGTTTGAAGTCTAAGCCTGTACTTTTTATTTCAAAGGGGTTTGAATGTTCTTATGATTACAGGTTCTGTGAGTAAGGAAGTATATGGTTTAACTGTTGTTTTTGTGATTTAACATGGATATTAGGAACATGGATATGTTTAAGAGGAAACATACTTGGATGAACTCTGTTTCCCTTGGCAATTCATGGTTGATCCTAGATCTGCATGAATGGAAATTATGTTTAATGTTTGGTTAAGATAGGACTGTGTTTGATGTTACCCAGAGGTGATTTTGAAATCTGTATTTAGAATTTGATTATTAACTCTGTACAGGCATTTTGGTTTGGTATCTTGGAATGATATAACGACCTAATTGCAACGGTTGGAATAATTTAGTTTCGATCCATTGGTAATTAATGGTAATGGGAAAGTTACCCTAACTCTTAGACTAAAATGGTTTGAGTAATGGATGAAATGTAGACTGTTTACTTTAGAGTAGGATTGTGGTCTGAGATTTGATCGTTTATAATGTTTCATGTAAAGAAAATGTTAATGACTTTTATTTAATGTATAGTTATAAAACCGTAGGGATCCTTTGGAAAATTCTTAAGGTGGCTCTACCTGACCTGAGCTATTGGTTAAACTTAAGTGTTGTATTACTTGTCTTTTTCTTCCTTGATTGGACTAGAGAATGTATATTACTTCTTGGAAGTTAGTATAGTTCTGAACTTGGTTAAAATAGAGTTATGATTTTCTCCTTTCCTTCCTCTAAGTTATGAAGGAAAGTTGTTATAGGATTACGAAATACGAAGGTATTTATAGTCTCTCTCTTGGAATAATAGTGAGCTCTTCTATAGAATTATATCAGAACTCTACAAATTGATGGTTAAGAGATGACATGACTCGTTAAAATTAAGTGGAAAGAAATGGTAAGTGGTGAGATCTTAACTTAGAAGACTCCTTTCCTTTATTAGCAGTATTATTATCCTGATTTAGAACTTAGTTGTTATCTTCTTGTATAAAGGTAGCCCCGTAGTTAATGTTCTACATACTTATCAATGATTAAAAATTTGATATAATAGAATTAAAGGCAATTGGCTAGATGAAATTACATGAGGTAGTAATCTATTCTTTTCTCAAATTGCTTTTATACGAACCTGTTGGATGCATACCTTAAAAAGGTTTCATTCTTTTAATTGGAGTGATTAAAAATGATTTACACTTCGTTTCGTCTTTGCGGATGGTTGGGTACTTAAGATACGTAATGTCCTTTCTTCTTTTCTTATATTAAACAAATCATCCTGAAAGAGACTAAGTGTAAATTATGCCTCGTAATTTTAGTTACGATATAAAGTCATTAGAAAAAGGAAAACTAGTGTGAATCATGATTTTGGGATTTGATGGAATTGATGTCATTTAAACATAATTGTCTAATGAAAACAATTGGTGGAATGTAATTGTTTTAAGGATTAGTACTTATCATGCTCAGATTCAGGCCTGACCACATGACTGCTAAGCATTTTTACAGATGGTCATCGTAAGTGGTAACGGTAGACAAAATATGATATGATGCAATGAATACTTTAATCTGGTTCTTATGAAGAATTCCGACTTGTTTTTCAAATTATATTATGGAAGAAAGTTACTTATTTTGTTGAAGTCTATTGTCTCAAAGTATGCCAAAGTGCATAGATTGTAATTGTATAGATTTGGAAATAAACGAAACGGAGAGATATTACTTATGTGGATTGTGTTACTTATTTGTTGGATTGATCTTCCTATTACCTGTATGAATGAGTGTGCATTCTTATTGTTCTATGAATGGAGTCTAGATGGATTCCTAAGTAAGCCTTATTTAATTATGTGGCTGAATACTACATATTTCCGAGTTAGTAATTCTTATATCTTATGATTGTGGTTAAATTGTAATTAGACCATTACATTATTAGGGAAAGTTGAGAGTGAACTATGCCCTAAAATGTAACTATAACTATAAGAAAATCCCAATACTCTCTTAATGTTCTAATTCAAAAGTAATGCATTAATGGTTATAAATCACCATGACTTAATGTTATTAAGTCTGACATGTTTTAGTCTTTAAGGTTGTTACATACCCTTGCTGGATTAGTTTTTTTCCTAATGGGGAAAACTTAAGGGTTATTGTCCTATTTTGTGGATACAAGGTTGTTAGGTACCAACCGCAACTTAGAAACAATATTAAATCTAATTAAAACCAAGGCAACTCAAAGAGTGTTGGATTCGGGATTAGGGAAGGCTACCTATTAAGGTGGGCCCGTAATCCAAATATAACTTAACATAAGTAAATTCTTGGAGGTATGTATATATTTTCGAGGATGTTCGGTGGATGTTGACACATGTCAATCATGCAGGTTGTACCTTCAAAAGATTAGGATCTTCTCGAGGATACAACAATGCATATGACATATGACAACACCCTTCGCATTAATCATTAAGATTTACACAATGAGATTTGATAAAGATTTCCCTCTGGGACTAGTTAGGATCATAGATAGGTTATGAGGTAGCCCTTTGAGACTCTGGGTATCTTGACACATGGGGTTAACATCGGTTGACCTAGTATGTCAACTTACCCCTAGTCTTCAAGAGCATCTTTATAACGTGAATTATGATATTAACCCGATCCAGAGTGAAAAATGAGGACAAGGGGGACTAACTTAGGTCAAAAGTATAAGATGTTCTATTTAACATTACAGTGGGGTGAAGGACATATTCCATATTGACAAGTATTTCGTCAAGGAATAAGTAATATGAACAATATGTTTCAAACCTTTAGCCAAAGTATCGCAAGTTGTTGATTGCGTTGTCTTATGTCACCTAGTCTAAGGATCGTGATGCCGATGAATAATAGTAACAATTATTCAGATAGGTTCCTTGGATAGAGCACTTTCGTAACCTAGAATAGGAAGATAACCACGAGAATGAAGTGTTCAACAAAACTTCAATCTCAAAGTTACGCATGAATAGATCGGTAGTTCAATTGAGTCATCGAATGAATAGATAGGTGGTATACCGAGTCATTATAGCTGTATATGGTTATCTTTATAAGAATGATTATTATGATATGTGTGTTCTAAATTATGTATTTAGAACAAGAGAACATTAATATAAATAAATAAAAATTATTGTTCTAAGGTATTAAAATGAGGATGTTACATCTTGGTATCAGAGCTAAAGGTTGCAGCTCTTAGACCTATTGTGTCCATAATCTGATGAAAACCTAAATTTTCTTGTAATAGAAAATGGTTAGAACAAGGGGAAACGTTGCGAATAATGTTCCACCTGAGGAAGGGGTAGCAACAACCCAAAAAAATGATGAGATCCTTGCTGCCCTATTGGACACAAGAGATCATTTGGCTGTACTTGAACAATAAGTGATGGGAAATGAGGAGGACGATGAAGCTGGTAACAACAATCAGCCACCTCCTAAGGACAACCCCAATATGGGTGTTAGTAATAACAATGGAAATGTACCTGTCCAACCAGAAAACAAAAAGGTTAGGTTGGCAGCGAACTCACTAATGATATAAAAAGGATAAGTCCACCTAAATTTGATGGCACCACATTAGGAGATGGAGTTGAGAATTGGCTCAATGAAATGGAGAAGTACTTTGCAATAAGAAACTTCTCGGAGGAAACCAAAGCTATTTGGGGAGCATATCAGCTTTCCCATGAAGCATCTTCATGGTGGGATAGCCGTAAGGCTGAGCTAAATATTGATGAAACTAACATCACTTGGGATCAATTTAAAGGCTATTTTAGGCAACGTTGGCTGCCACAAATTTTCTATGATCATAAAATGACGAATTCGAGAATTCAGTGAAGGAAGCTAAGCAGAATCGAGTACTAGGAGTGGTTTACGAAACTCCTCAAGTATGTACTGCAGTATCAAACTGATGAGAAGTTCAGAATACGGAAATTCATCATGGGACTGAACCCCATGATTGGAGGAGAGGTTGATGTTCACAACCCAACCACTATGGAAGGGGTTGTTGAAAAATCCATAAGGTAGGAACATAAATTAAAGGCTATTTCGCTCATAAAGAGGAAGTGCGGAAGAAGATTCCAAACCCTTCTTCAGCTTCCTTGCACCCCAGAAGAAGGGCCATGGAAAAATTTTGGCAACAAAAATAAGTTTTCGAGTGGATAATAATAAGAAAAAGACAATGAATAAGCTCTTTGAAATATAAGGGATAGTTTTGCCAAGAATTATAATAGTGGGTAGAAGTCCTATGGAGGCCAACGTGATAATTTTAATCTTTGGAAGTAATTTTGAGCCTAAAAGGGACCTCGTAGGAGGCTACTATAATCGTGGCAAAGATCACTATGCAAACCAATGCCCTTTGAAGAAGGATGATCGTAATCAGCAAAGATAAGATACATGCTGCAGTAGCAGACAAGCAAGTTGAAAGGTAAGTGACACCTATAGAAGTTATTGGTAAGTTATTTGGCATACTTGTAACTATTATTTTTGATACAGGAGGTACTGAATGTTTTATTTCTAGTAAACTCGCTTCTAAACTTAAAAGAAAAGCTGGAAAAATGGATAAATCTTGGACTGTATAGTATGGTAATAACTCTATTCATATAGTTAGTATGTGTCTTTTTGGGGCAATCCTTGACTTACCTAACTTTTCCACATAATTTGATCTCTATGTTGCACCTTTGGGATCCTATGATGTTATCATCGGTGTTAAAGAAAAAGTGGACTACTTTGAAAAATATATAAGATGTTTAGATGATTTGTAGAAAACAACAAAGATTCAAGGTGTAAAACGGGAAATTTCAGTTAGGAAATTGTCAGCTATGCAACTTAAAAAGGCCAAAAATAAGGGTTGTACCTTATATGTAGTAAAATATCTGAATCAGAGAAGAAGACAAAGTGATTTCATGAAATGATAGCTGTTGTTCTTGACTCACAAAGACTCCCTGGATGCAGATCAAGCTTCTAGGGTGATCACTCTAGCATCCAGTGTGATTGCACAACATGGAAACCTCTCTCCAAGTGTGGGGACTTGTGAAACTGAGAGAGGAATCTCAGATTAGAGGTTGGTTCCTCAAACTCCTCTGATTTAGATCTATATTTTGCAAAACTACAGAGGTTCAGATCCTAATCCTACTCTAAATTGCAAGGGGGCAGGGATAGAAATGCAAAAATTGAAACTAACTGAAGATGGTGATGCACCAAAAGGAGTGGTGAAACATTTCTGTCAAGAAAATAGACACAAACCAGAGATTTGCAACATGAAACATACACAGGCTGATAAGATATAACTTAGGATCTGAAATAAAGCAAATAATACAAACAAAGGACTGAAAACCATTCACAAAGCTTGCATTATCATTTCCAGTGTCAAAATCACTGCATTACACCCTCAGAGAGGTAAAAACTATTACAGCCTTTGGAGAGGTCTGATTCTTCAAAACAATCACTTGCTGGAGGTGAAAGAAGAAGCTGCTATACTCAAAAATGTTCCCCCTTAGAAATGAGCCAAATCTGGCTTTTACAGTGCAAGGGTCGAGCCCAGGGGACAGAAAATGTACAAAAACATGAGAGCCCATCCCTCCTCAACTGCAGATGCATTAAAACAGCATGGGGGACCTTACAAACCCATACCCTATCACTTTGACTCGAATTACAGGAGAATGCGACCCATTCTGCATTAAAACTGGTCGCTGAAATGTCACTTCTGGCCATGAACACACGTCAGAGCTGTTTCTCAATTTTCTCTCTCTAGTTTGCACCAAAATTCAAGATTAACCCTAAAATCACGTAGATAATTTCATAAGCTTTCCGTTGATATAAATAACATGCAAATCTGAGCTCTGAATCGAAAGATATGTCGATCTGAAGATTTAGGGCACAAAACAGGTGAAAACGTGTTTTGAAAAATCTTTCCCGCTCTGCCACCTGGATGACATGTGTCAAGCACTGATTGGATGCGTAATTCTCTCTCCTTCCCTACTTCATTGGACACATGTCCTCTTTTTATTGGCTCAGGTCAGTGCTTGAAACCTCGCCCTTTGACTTTTGGACTTTCTCCCTTGTGACATGTGTCATGATTTGATTGGTCCGCGGGTCTGCCGGCTTTTCACGCCCTTCGCGTCTTTCTGTCCCGGATGTCCCAAACTGTTTGGGACAAAAACTCCCGATCCACCCGAAATGGGCTTCCTTGTCCCTCATTCAGCTGATGACATGTGGCATTGCTTGATTGGCTTTCGGCTCCTTCGGCTATCCGCATCCCACGCGTCCCTTTGTCCCAACTGTCCCAGTGCTGAAGTTCCCATTTCGGCCGAACCGGCCGGTTCACGTCCTTCACGTCCATTTGTTCCAACTGTCCCAAGTCTGCTGGGATAAATTCTTCCGAACCACCCGAAATGGGCTTCCTTTGCTCTCGGCCACTTCACCTTTTCGTGTCCTTCGTGTCCTCGCGGCCCAGATGTCCCAACTACTTAGTGCAAAAGTTCTCCTTTTCGGCCGAACCGGGCGGTTCACGCCCTTCACGTCTTCATGTCCCAAATGTCCCAGAGCAGTTAGTCGATTTTCTTCTCCTTCGGCCGAACCGGCTTTCCACGTCCACGTGTCCCGACGCCCGATGTTTCTTTGCCTGCAGACTGCCTAGCGGCCTTTCGGCCGATTCGCGCCCAGACGTCCCTCATGTCCCGACTGCTGCGAGGACTAGGACTTAGCCAATTTTCACAATTTTTTCTGGCCCAAGCTTATTTTTTGCAGCCTTTTCACCTTTTCTCAGAACTTGCTCTTTTCAACCTGGACAGGAGAGTTAGAAAAAATTCTGAGGGGACCCTAGAAACATGATTTTTGCCCTGAATCCATCCATTTGCCTGGGACTTGAGAATTCTGATGTATGTTATCAAATCAACCCTGGGGGTGAATTTGGATAACAATTTGGCGACTCAATGCGGGATACACACTGCTAGGTAGAAGATACCAGGTTGCCTAAAGCGATCCATTGGGCATGGAGTCATCAAATATTCTGTTCAGAACCCTAACTGACTCAGAATGTGCAAGGAGGAAGATGGAATGTCACCTGATGAAAGCAAGGACTGCTTAACATCTTCATGGACAGCAAGCTGTGCCAAAGCACTTAGGGAAAACAAAACTAACCTACAACAAAACAATGTGCACAAGCACTTGGAGGAAAAAAAATCTAATCTAATATTTACAGAGGTAGTGAACTTCCCTCTAGAAGAAATGCTTGAGATAGATTCCATTGACTGGAATCTGCAGTTCTTCACCATCCAATGAGGCCAATTGGAAAGCATTGTTGTTCTTGCACTTTGTGACCACGTATGGGCCACTCCAAATGGCATCAAATTTTGAATGCCTTCCCGGTTTTGCTCTATCCACATCCCATTTCAACACTAGATCTCCAACTTGAAAAGATCTATCCTTGGCCTTTCTATCAAAGGTCTTCTTGATCAAAGCTTGATCCTTTTCCATTGCTTGGGATGCCTGATTTCTGATCTCTTGCAGCTCCATCAACTCTGCATACCTCACCTCCATGGGCTCAAATTCAAGCAACTCCAGCTGCTTCATGAGTTCCAATGTTGGCAACTCCAGTGACATGGGCAAGATTGCTTCCTTTCCATAGACAAGCCTGAATGGAGAATTACCTGTGGATCTTTTGGGAGTGATCCTATCAGCCCATAAGGCTGATTTCAGCTTGGTATGCCAAGACCTCTGATTCTCATCAAGAGTCCTAATGATCCTCAACAAGTTCTTGTTTGTAGACTTGGCCTGGCCATTACCCTGAGGGTAATAGTTCGATGAAGTGCTTAGGTAAATACCATTCTTGACAGCCCACTCAGTCACCCTAGATCCAATGAATGCCAATGCATTATCAGAGATTATTGTGGCAGGTACACCAAATCTGGTTGTTATCCCCTCATAAAATTCTAAGATGCTAGACTCATTCACCTCTTTGAGTGCTACTGCTTCTGTCCATTTGGTGAAGTAGTCTGTGGCTGTCAAAATCCATTTGTGCCCTTGGCTTGAATTGGGATTAATGACTCCAATGAAGTCCAAACCCCATTGCATGAATGGCTGGTCAACTGAGATTGGATGCAATGGGAGGGCAGCAAGTCTCTCTTTTCTATGAGGAATGCACAATTCTTACACCTCTTGATCCATGCATAACAATCACTTTGAAGATTTTAGGCCAATAATATCCAACCTTCATGATTTTTAGAGTCTGTCACTCTTGGTGCAAAATGGCCGCCACTAGTCCACCATGAAACTCTTCCAACACCCTTTGAATCTGATTTGTGCTAATGCATCTTAGCAGCACTCCATTCACATCTTTCTTGAACAAAACTCCATCAACAATGGCATACGGGACAACCTGCAATCTGAAGTGTCTCCTTTGGGTCTTGTTCATCTTTGGAGGGCATAGGCCTGTGCCTAGGAAGTGCATAATACCTTGGGTCCAGCAAGGAGTGGGGGAAGCATTGTCTTCTTCATGATTGCCACTTGGCTCATGGCTGTCTTGGACTGTCAAAACAGTTTCTTCTTTGTTGCATACTTCTTTTTGCTTCCCCAAAACCAGCTGCTCACACAATCCTTTCCCTCTTACCAGCTTGGTGATCTTGATCTCAATGTCATATTCCATGACATGGGTGATCCAACCTGCCCTTTTCTCATTCAAATCCTTGTTGAGGAGGAAGTCCTTAACTCCAGCATGTGAGACCAGCAACTGGACCTTGTTGTTTGAGACTAAATGCTTGAATTTCTTCAAGCTTCTGATTACTGCAAGTACATGCTTTTCAATAAAAGAGTACCTCACCTCACAGTCATCTAGGCTCTAGCTGAAAAAGGCAATCAGCTGCTCATCATTATCTTTATTCTATTGTACTAGAATGGTAGAAATAGTGTCATCACCTCCAAATGCATAGAGGATGAAATCCTTGGAGAAGTCTGGGTTGATGAGAGTTGGTGCTTGAGAGATAGCTTCTTTGATTGCTTCAAAACTCTCCTTGCCTTACATTTGTCCACTTAAAAGCCATGCTCTTCTTTAACATTTTGGTGATAGGCTTGACAAGGGTCAGTAAAATGCTGGACAAACCTCGTGGACAAAATTGATTCTTCCCAAGAAGCTTTGGAGAGCCTTCTTGTGACTTGGCAATGGTAGTGCTCTTATGGCTTCAACTCTCTCTCGGATCAATTGTCACCCCTCTTTCGAGACAATATGGCCTAGAAGTTTCCCTCATGAGCCAGAATATGCATTTTTTGGGATTCAATGATACCCCAAATCTTCTACACCTCTGAAATACCTGCCTCAGATGAAAAAGGTGATCCACTGCATTTTTGGAGAATACAGTGATGTCATCAAGATATATCAAAACTATTTTATTGATCAACCCCTTGAATGCCATATCCATTACCCTTTGGAAAGTGGCTCCAGCATTTGATAGGCCAAATGGCATCTTCTTGTAGGCATATGTTCCCCATTTGGTTGTGAAGGCTGTCTTGAACTGATCTTCCTCCCTCACCATAATCTGATTGTAGCCTGAGTAGCCATCAAGTAGTGAAAACCTTTCTAAACCAGCTACAACCTGCAATATTTGCTCCATGGAAGGGAGTGGATAATGATCCTTGAGGAGGCTCTATTCAAATCTCTCGAAGTCGACACACAACCTGATCTCTCCATTATTCTTCCAATATTCAAGTCCCGAGGCACATTGATTGATTGAGAGCAAACATCATGTTTTGAGGTTCTCTCGGATATTTTTCTAACTCCCCGGCCGAAGAAGGAAGGAGCAAGCTCGAGAAAATGTGAAAAAGTTGCGAGAAAGGCAAGTAGGTTGATCCGGAAAAATCGTGAAAATTGGCTAAGTCTGCTCAAGGTCACCCTTTGGGACGTGTGGGACAGAAAAGGCGCGGATCGGCGAAAAGCCTCCGAGCGGCCCGCTAAGCATTTGGGACAATCGGGCCGAAAATCGCGGCGGGCGCGGCGCCGATCCGGCCGAAATGGAAAAAAAAATGACTAAGTGTTGAGAGGGACGGGGCATTCGGGACAAAAGGCGAAGGACCAGAACCCGGCCGATTCGGCCGAAATGAGTCAAGTCGGTCAGCAAAAGCATTTGGGACATGGGACAAAAAAGACCCCGAACCGGCCGGATCGGCCGAAATGAGGAACTTGAGGGCAGAAACAAAGTGGGACAAGTGGGACAAAGGTGTCACGCGAAAGGCCATTTCGGGCGGAAATCGGCACAAGAACCTTTGGGACATCAGGGACAAATGGACGTGGGGCGCGAAAGAGCCGAAAGAGCGAGAACCAACCGATCATGACACGTGTCACAAGGAAAAGGTCAAAAGTCAAAGGGCGAGTTTTTGAGCAGATCGAACCAATGAAATAGCGCCACGTGTCCCAGCTAGGGCCCACAAGAGAAATTTCAAAAAAAGCCACCGAAGGTAGAGGAGAGAGAATCACGCGACCAATCAATGCGTGCCACGTGTCATCCAGGTGGCGAAGCGCGGAAATATTTCAAAATCCGTTTTGGTGCATTAGTGCCCTAAATCTTCAGATCGCCATATCTTTTGATCCAGAGCTCGGATTTGCACGTTCTTTATATCAACGGAAAGCTGTTGAAATTCTCTACATGATTCTGGGATCAATCTCGAGTTTTGGTGTAGTCTGGAGAGAGAAAATCGAGAAACGGCTCTGACGCGTGATAATGGCCAGAGGCGATGTTTCAACAACCTGTTTTAATGCTAATGGGTCGCATTCTTCTTCAGCACGGCCAGAAGTGACATTTCAGCGGCCAAATTAATGCAAATGGGTCGCATTCTCCTCCAAATCGTCAAAGATGGTAGGGTATGGGTTGGTAAGGTATCCCATGCCGTTTTAATGCATTGGCATTCAATGAGGAATGGGCTTGCACGTTTTCCCACGTTTCTGTCCCCTGGGCTCGACCCATGCAATGTAAAAAGCCAGATTTGGCTCAAAAAAAAGTTGTTCATTCTTTCTACTCTGCCCTCCCTTCTTTTCTTCTCTAGGGTTGAAAATGGAGTTCGAGCCTCCTCCCTTGCTCTGTAATGGCGTTTTTGCCTCTTATTAATGGAATGATGTTCTGTGCAAACTTCTGGAGCAACAAAACGTGTTTTGTGATGCATCTGTCCATCCTTGCTCATTTTTGCTTGTTCTCTTCTTGCCTCTCTTCATTGCAGGTATTTGTGCATGTTTGAATGTTCATTGCAGGTTTGGAGCTGTGTTCATGGAGTTTTGGGACATTTTCTGTGTGAAATCTATCCTTGGGCCTGTGATGCATCATCCATCCTTCCCATTGCTCACCTCTCTTTGTCCCATGGCGGTTTTGATAGATGTTCAACATTCTCCTTCTACGGTGTATCACCGTTTTAGTGTAGGCTTTTGTTGTTTTCCTCTTCTCTCTCTCTCTCTGTCTCCTTGGCATGGTTAGATTAGGATTAGATTAGCTTGCACTGCCTTTGGAATAGCTTGTGGCGGGTAGTTTAGGAGCGAGGAACCAGCCTTCTCTGGAGATTCCTCTCTCGGTTTCACAAGTCCCACGCTTGGAGAGAGGTTTCCATGTTGTGCAATCACCTGCTTGGATGCACAGTGATCAACCTAGAAACGATCTGCGTCCGGGGGTCTTTGTGATTTTGCACTAACAATTTTGGCACGCCCGGTGGGACCTTAGAGGTCTTTCACTTCATCTTTTGCAGGTTGGTGTGTTCCTGTGAAGATTTCAGCCTTTGGAGGCACTTGCAAACACATCTGGCGACTCCATCTGATCAGCAACCCATTTCTCTGAGCTTGCAGACCCGTTTCCATCCATTTTCATCCATCTTTCTTTCCATCCCTTTCATTCTTTTCCATTCCATGAAGTTGTGCAATCATGACTTCATTTCCATCATGGAATTCACATCAACAACAGCAGTATATTCCACCTCCAACATGTTTTACAAATCCTCCAAATCAGCATTTTGAGATCAAGATCATGCATACCCATATGAGCAGCGGTGCAAAGTCGGTTTGGCTATGGAGCTTTCAAGAGCAAGAGTATGCATACAATGAAGACCATCGAGATCCAAGATGCTGGTCATTGGAGAAAATCCAAAAGATGGAGGTGGGGATGTGCGATCCAGGGCTCAAGCACAAATGAAAGCTTTTGGAATCGGTTGTGGAGCACCTGTCCATGGGTGGGACCTTTTCCAGAGCATTACTGACCCTCGGGAGAAGCTTGACTTCATGATTGCAACGCTGCCTTTGCTTGCAAAGTGGATTGAAGAAATAGAGGTGTATGAGAGGAGTATTCAACAACCTTGTCAACGGGTAAGCACACCTTCTCATGCCTTTTCTTTTCCTCTTTCCCAATCTGTTTCATTTCAGCAGTGTCAAGTTTCAAACCCTCCATCTGCTGTCCCAAGTGTTGAATCCATCCCTCCATCCCCTAGTCTTCCACCCCATCTCAATTCTTCTTTCCTTTTCCCTTCCAAACAGTCATCCCCTCCACAAGAGCTAACAGAAACACCCCCTCCTCCAAAGAAACAAGAGGTTTCACCTCCTCCACCACCACAAAAAATTGTCAAATCAGTTGAGTTTCAACCCATCCCTCCTCTTGCATTCCCAAATCCATGTTGGGAGGATGAAAATCAAAAATGCAGTCAGAAAACAACAAAAGAGAGGCCAAACAAAGATGAAGAAATTCAAAGTCTGAAGAGTTGGGCTCTTAGATTTGGGATGACAAAGATCCCCTTGATGGTTAAGCCTACAGAAGAGGCTAAGGTTGAACAAATGGTGGTGAGGACTGATTTTGTTGAAGAAGAAGATCTTGCAGTCCCAACTTGTCCTCTAGAGCAGCAGAATGAAGAGTTTGACTTGACAAACTTCATGCTAGAGGAAGAGTTTTATCAAGAGCAAGATTCTCTTCAAGTAGTAGAGGAAGGAGAAGCTGCTCCAAATCCAAAAGAAGAGGAGCACAATCTAGGCTGTGGAGGAGAAAGTGCGAGATCCAAGGGCTTTGAGCACAAAGCGGGCTACGGGAGAACCTTGATTCTTCTTTCTACTTCACTCTCTCGAGTTCTAATGCTTTGAAGAGAGTTTGATCTCTCAAACTCAATATTGGAGAGTGAAGGAAACCATGGTGGTCAAGTTGCGAGATCAAGAGGACACCATGGAGGAAGTTGAACAGCGAGCGAGGGGACAGCATGAGGCGGTTTACAGCCGATTTGGAGGACTTGTTTTGATGGAGAAGAGCCGGTTGAGTTTTCACCTTTCTCTCTTTCATCATCCACATTCCAAACACCAGAGCCTGCTACCATGAAGGAGAGCTTTCATTTGCAGCAGCCTGCATCTTATAGCAGCCCTTTGGAATCAAAATTGGAAGATTTTAATCTTCCATGTTCTTCATTGGAGGAAGAGAAAGGACAGAAGGATTCCACCATTTCTTCCACATCATCCATTCAGGTGGGTCTACAAGAGAGACTCCATTCTTGGAGTTGAAAATCAGAGCTATGGGCATATCAAACGGATCAGACCTTGCCCAATCAGGTATTTGGCTTCATTGGAGCCAAAGGAGAAGCCTGACCGGTCATGCTCACTTGGGCATGAGGATGAGCTACTGAAGTACCAGGATCAGCTGCCATACCTCTTGATCAAATGCGAGCAACTAAAAGAGGTATTGGATTTTTTTGATTGATACCTTGATGATTTGGATAGAAGACCAGACTTCTTGTTGATTTTCCATCCATCCAAACAGCCATGATCGAGTGCCAAATCAATTGCATGGCTGCCAATTTTGAAGAAAGGAAGCTATTTCTCACAACTGACGATTCGGGGTTTGTTTAGCTTGCCTTTGCTTCGATTAGAAGTAAGTAGCTAGGTTTGCTTTCAGCGAAGAAGTGCTTGTGCACACTCTGCATGTTCCATTTGGGGCATGTATGATTTTCAGTTTTGTACATAGTTTTTGGTGTTGCTGGTTTTGCTCTTGCACAGTTCTTTTCAGTGGTTTTTGGTGAGAACAACTCCATGTCCGGTGGGTTTCAAGTGGCTCAGAGGGAAGTTTTCAAAGTTCGAGATCAGTTTTCGAGCTTGCTACTCATGACTCCATGCCCATGGATTGCTTGAACTCTTGGTCTTTCATCTAGCGAGGCGAGATGACCCCATTTGAGTCGCCAAAACTGTTATCCAAAATTCACCCCCCAGGGTAATTTTGATAACATACATCAGAATATTCAAGTCCCAGGCAAATTGATTGATTCAGAGCAAACATCATGTTTCTGAGGTTCTCTCAGATATTTTTCTAACTCCCCTGGCCGAAGAAGGAGGGAGCAAGCTCTGAGAAAATGCGAAAAAGTTGCAGAAAGGCAAGTAGGTTGATCCAGAAAAAATCGTGAAAATTGGCTAAGTCCTGCTCAAGGTCGCCTTTGGGACGTGTGGGACAGAAAGACGCGGATCGGCCGAAAAGCCTCCAGGCGGCCCGCTAAGCATTTGGGACAAGTGGGACAGAAGTACGCGGCGGGCGCGAGAAGCCGATCCGGCCGAAAGAGGAAAAAAAAATGACTAAGTGTTGCTTTGGCGGGACGTTCGGGACAAAAGCGCGAAGGACCGGCCGAACCCGGTTCGGCCGAAAAGAACAAGCGATCCGAAAAGCATTTGGGACATCTGGGACAAAAAAGACCGAACCGGCCGGGATCGGCCGAAATGAGAAAGGATCAACAGTGGAACAAAAACAAAGTGGGAGTGGGCAGTGGGACAAAGGAAGCGAAAGCGAATCAGTAGGTTCGGGGCGAAATCAGGGACACAAGCCATTTGGGACATCGGGACAAATGGACCAAGCGGTGGGACATCCGGGAAGGAATGGCGAAAGAGCCGAAAGAGCCCGACCAGGACCGAGAGACCATGTCACGATCATGACACGTGTCCACGAGGAAAAGGTCAAAAGTCAAAGGCGAGTTTTGAGCAGTTGATCGAACCAATGAAATAGCGCCACGTGTCCCAGCTAGGGCCCACAAGGAAATTTCAAAAGAAAGCCCGCCGAAAGGTAGAGGAGAGAGAATCACGCGACCAATCAATGCGTGCCACGTGTCATCCAGGTGGCGAAGCGCGGGAAATATTTCAAAATCCGTTTTGGTCTATTCCGTGCCTAAATCTTCAGATCGCCATATCTTTTGATCCAGAGCTCGGATTTGCACGTTCTTTATATCAACGGAAAGCTTGTGAAATTCTCTACATGATTCTGGGATCAATCTCGAGTTTTGGTGCAGTCTGGAGAGAGAAAATCGAGAAATGGCTCTGACGCGTGATAATGGCCAGAAGCGACGTTTCAACAACCTGTTTTAATGCTAATGGGTCGCATTCTTCTTCAGCACGGCCAGAAGTGACATTTCAGCGGCCAAATTAATGCAAATGGGTCGCATTCTCCTCCAAATCGGTCAAAGATGGCGGGTATGGGTTGGTAAGGTCCTCCATGCTGATTTAATGCATTGGCATTCAATGAGGAATGGGCTTGCACGTTTTCCCATGTTTCTGTCCCCTGGGCTCGACCCATGCAATGTAAAAAGCCAGATTTGGCTCAAAAAAAAAAGTGTTCATCTTTTATGCTCTGCCCTCCCTTCTTTTCTTCTCTAGGGTTGAAAATGGAGTTCGAGCCTCCTCCCTTGCTCTGTAATGGCGTTTTTGCCTCTTATTAATGGAATGATGTTCTGTGCAAACTTACGAGCAACAAAACGTGTTTTGTGATGCATGCATCTGTCCATCCTTCCTCTCATTTTTGCTTGTTCTCTTCTTGCCTCTCTTCATTGCGGTATTTGTGCATGTTTGAATGTTCATTGCAGTTTGGAGCTGTGTTCATGGAGTTTTGGGACATTTTCTGTGTGAAATCTATCCTTGGGCCTGTGATGCATCTATCCATCCTTCCCATTGCTCACCTCTCTTTGTCCCATGGCAGTTTTGATAGATGTTCAACATTCTCCTTCTCTGGTGTATCACCGTTTTAGTGTAGGCTTTTGCTTTGTTTTCCTTCTCTCTCTCTCTCTTGTCTCCTTGGCATGGTTAGATTAGGATTAGATTAGCTTGCACCTTTGGAATAGCTTGTGGCGAGTAGTTTAGGAGCGGAACCTTCAAGATCTTCATAAGATCCCATACCCGATTTTGTAGTTATTCAATAGATCATTTTTGGCAGCATTTTTTCCTTTGACTTGGTTTATGATCAGCTCACTATCACCAAATACTTGTAAATTCCTGATGCCTTTCTTCTTTGCCCAGTGCAGTCCATGAATTAAGGCTTCATACTCAGCCGTGTTGTTTGAGCAGGAAAACTGAAAACGGAAGGCTGAGTAATACTTTATACCTTGTGGTGAAATGAGCATAGCTCCTCCTCCTGCACCTTGTCTACTCCTTGACCCATCGAAGAACAATTGCCATACTTCATTCTTGTCTTTGTGATCCGGCTTGGTGATGCTGGGGAGAGGTTGATTCCCTTCATGTAAACAATAAACTCCTAGCGCAGATTCTTCTACTTCTTGATAGGGATCAAAAGCATGTATCTTGTTTTCCCATTCATCAAGAGTTAGATCCGGGATACATCCAACCTTGGTGTCAGCCTCATCAGTGCTAGGGGTGATCTTTTGATCAAATGTTGAGCAATTGGCATTAATCTGACTTGGAGTGTAAGGCTCAATATGGAAGTTTGCAATAGGTTTGGATCTGATTGTGGCCTTAGTTCCATATCTTGTTCTGAATAGCATGTGTGACCAATCAGCAGACAAATACCCCCCAATCTTGGCTGTGAAGTCCCTTGACAAGAAAAGGGAAAAGAGTGGTGGAAGGTCTATGATTGATACATCTTGTAAAACAACAACATTTGGACATGCATGCAAGGTAAGACTCAAGTTTCTAATCACTCCAACTGTTGCTTTCTATTATTGTCCATCTAACTGCACTACCCCTTTAGATGTTATTTCATACTGGAGCCCTAGCTGATCAGCTATCTGTTTAGGCATTACTGAGCTACTTGCCCCGGAGTCTATCATGCAATTATGTACTAGCTGATTTCCAATGATTAATGAAACATAGAAAGGAGGGGGCTTCAACATTTTACCTTGTTGTCCTCCATGATTTCCTTCAGGCTGGGCAACATTTGTAAGCACTTTTTCTTGCATCTGAACTTGCTGATTCGAAGTTGACCAGTCCTTCATGGCAGCTTGTAGCAAATCTCTTTGTCCTGGGATAGATAGGGATTCCCACATTGATATATTGACGTTTGTCTTCTTCATCTGATCAATGATACTGAATGGTGATGAAGGATCTCTTTGTTGTCCCTTGGTTTGCACATTTACTCCTTGCACGTGGGCAGCAACAGCTTGGCATTTGAGTTGGCCTAGGGGTGTTCTTGGCTGCCCTTGTGCATTTGAAATTGGACTTTGCTTGCCAATCATTTGTGGAGCCATGGAAGGTTGTGGATTGGCTGGGGCTAATGGTTGTTCTTCACCCAAATTTCTCCTCTTTGACCTTGTGTTGGCTGCAACACCTTGAGAAACTGCTTGATTCATGCCACAAAAATCTTCTGCTTGCCAGTTCACCAATGTGGTGTCATTTGGGGCTGATTGCTTTGTTGGAATGTTTCTTGTTGTTGGTTTCCTTGACTGCCCTCGCCCTCCACACCAGTAGTTGTCACCATTAGTGCTTGATTGAGAGCACCATTGAAACACATGGATTGGTTATGAGGCTCGTTGCATGGAAAGCACCAATCATATTCCTGAGCAATGTTGTTCTGTGTTGGCACTAATGCCTTAGAGGCAGATATGGCATTTGGATTATAGGGCTGGAATGGTCTATTGGCAGGAGGCCTTGTTTGATTCATATTTGCAGCTGGATTAGGTGGTCTTTGTGGTTGGTATGGCTGCCTATTAGGCTGAGCTTGGGGTTGATAAGAAGGTCTGAAACCTTGGGCTTGTTGCCTCTTGAGAGTAACTAGCTCATTGCCTAGGTTTTGCAATTGTTTCATGACCTCTTGGAGTTCATTTGAAGCACTAGAGGATGAAGTAGAAGTTTCACTTGAACTTTGATTTCTAGGGGTGGGAACAGGAGCCAAAGTGGGTGCTTGACTAGTGCTTGGATTTTCTAAGTTTGGATACAAGGGCATGGGAGGCCTAGGAGCCAGTTTACCAGCTTGAATAAGACAGTTTTCAGCTCTAATGGAAATGCTATAAGCCATAGGGATTGTTGTGCCTCCCATGGACTGAATTAACATAGAAATATCAGAATTCAAAGCTTTAAGGTAATATAGAAAAGCACCTTCTGCTGTTGGCCTGACTGCCACTAGAATCCTATCCCAAGACCTTTGAAATCTGAAGTTGAAATCGAGTCAGCTGCTCATTGGGGGCTCTCTTGATAGTGGTCACTGCTCCAAAAGAGACAAGTTGTCTCCCTTCTCTCCAAATTGCTCATGAAGTGCAATACACATAGCTGATTCCAGTTTGTGATAGAACCAGCTCCAAGGCTCCTAAACCATTGCAATGCTTTACCCTTGAATGAAGATGCTAGTAACTTGACAGCCACTTGCATTTCATTGATTTCATGGATTGCACAAAGGTTAGCAATATCTTTAACATGATCACCTGGAGTAGTCTGATTTTCTCCGGTGAAGTAGGGAATGTTCTTCAAGGCTGCAATAGGGACTGGATGTTGTGCATTGAGAGCAAGTGGGCTGCTTTGCTGTGAAGTTGACGTAGGGGTTGTTCTGAGCCATTCTAATTGGTCTTAAAACCCTTGTTGACTGAATGAAAGGCCTACCAGGTGGAGGAGTTGAGAGAGTTCTATTTGGTGGAGATGGAGACCTTTGAATCCTTCTTCCTCTTTGCCTTCTTCTTGGAGATAATTGTAGGTATTCAAACAACACTTCTTCTTCTCCAACTCTTGACCTTGTGGTGATTCTTCTCATGAGTTTTCAGGCCTGAGCTTGGAACCAGTTGATTCTTCCCCTTGGAGTCGCCAGATATGTAAATAATAGCTCTTTTAAGCAAGAAAAAAATGTAGCGAGATGCACATCAACCTTTGCTGAATAAAATGAGACCTCTAGGTCCCACCCGGTGTGCCAAAACTGTTGTTGTTGACTCACAGCACCCCGGATGCGAGATCGGGCTTCTAGGTTGATGTTCTAGCATCCAAAGTGTGATTGCACAACATGGAAACCTCTCTCCAAGTGTGGGGACTTGTGGCGAGAGAGGAATCTCCAGATTAGAGGCTGGTTCCTCAAACTCCTCGATTTAGATCTATATTTTGCAAAACTACGAGGTTCAGATCCTAATCCTACTCTAAATTGCAAGGAGACGGGGATAGAAATGCAAAAATTGAAACTAAACTAAAGATGGTGATGCACCAAAAGGAGTGGTGAAACATTTTTGCATGAAGCAAATAGACATAAACCAGAATTTGCAACATGAAACATACACAGTTGATAAGATATAACTTAGGATCTGAAATAAAGCAAATAATACAAACAAAGGACTGAAAACCATTCACAAAGCTTGCATTATCATTTCAACATCAAAATCAACTGCATTACACCTCAGAGAGGTAAAAACTATTACAATCTTTTGAGAGGTCTGATTCTTAAAAACAACCCTTCTTTGGAGGTGAAAGAAGAAGCTTTATACTGCAAAAAAATGTTCCCCTTTGAAAATGAGCCAAATCGGCTTTTACAAATATATGGGTCGAGCCCAGGGAGAGAAAACATATAAAAACATGAGAGCCCATCCCTCCTCATTGCAAAATGCATTAAAAATAGCATGGGGGTCCTTACAAACCCATACCCTATCACTTTGACCGAATTACGGAGAGAATGCGACCCATTTTGCATTAAAACTGGTTGTTGAAATGTCACTTCTGGCCATGAACACGTGTCAGAGCTGTTTCTCAATTTTCTCTCTCAAACTGCACCAAAATTCAAGATTAACCATAAAATCATGTAGATAATTTCATAATCTTTCCGTTGATATAAAGAACATGCAAATCCGAGCTCTGGATCGAAAGATATGTCGATCTGAAGATTTAGGGCACAAACAATGGCCCAAAACGTTTTGAAAATCTTTCCGCACTCTTACCTAGATGACACGTGTCAAGTTGATTGGATGCATAATTTCTCTCTCTCTTTCCTATCCCTGATTCATTGGACACATGTCCTCTTTTTATTGGCTCGAGCCGGTGCTTGAAAAACCCTTTGACTTTTGGACTTTCTCCTTTGTGACAGTGTCAGATTTGATTATCCGCGGTGCCGGCATTTTCGCGCCCTTCGCTTTTTGTCCCCGGATGTCCCAAACTATTTGGGACAAAAACTCCCAATCCACCCGAAATGGGCTTCCTTGTCCCTCATTCGGTGATGACATGTGGCGTTGCTTGATTGGCTTTCGGCTCCTTCGGCTATCCGCATCCCACGCGTCCCTTTGTCCCAATTGTCCCAGTCTTTGAAGTTCCCTCATTTCGGCCAACAACTAGCGGCTTTTGCGTCTTTCACGTCCATGTGTTCCAACTATCCCCGAGTATCTAGGATGAATTCTTCCAACCACCGAAATGGGCTTCCTTTGCTCTCGGCCGCTTCGCCTTTTCGCGTCCTTCGCGTCCTCGCGGCCCAGATGTCCCAAACTTAAAAGCTTAGATGGAGAAAGTTCTCCTTTTACGGCCGAAGGGCGGTTTATGGTCCTAACTCTATTCATGTCCCAAATGTCCCAACAGTTTTTTTGATTTTCTTTTCCTTGACTTAAACCAACTTTCCACGTCCCACGCGTCCCCGATGCTCTGGATGTTCCTTTGCCTGAGACTTGCTGGCGGCCTTTATCCGATTCGCTCCCAGACGTCCCTCATGTCCCATGGTAATGCGAGGACTAGGACTTAGCCAATTTTCACAATTTTTTTCTGGCCCAAGCTTATTTTTGCAGCCTTTTCACCTTTTCTTAGAACTTTCTCTTTTGAAGACAGATTCAGAGTTAGAAAATTTCAGGGACCCTAGAAACATGATTTTTGCCACTGAATCCATCCATTTGCAAAGGACTTGAGAATTTCGATGTATGTTATCAAATCAACCCTAGGGGTGAATTTGGATAAAATAGCCATTGTTATAGAGCTTTTAGGACGTATTTCCAAAAGAATTACAGGTTTACCACCCAAAAGGGAATTTGACTTCACCATTGAAATCAAACCAGGGGATGGAGCCTATTTCTAAAGCACCTTATCGGATGACTACTTCAAAATTAGTGAGCTTAAGGCTCAATTGCAAGAAATTTTTCTAAAGGTTTGATTAGACCAAGTGTTTCACCCTAGGGAGCGCAAGTGATATTTTTGAAAAAGAAGATGGGACACTTAGATTATGTATTGATTATCGGATGTTAAATAAAGCAACAATCAAGAATAGGTACCCACTTTCTAGAATTGATGATTTATTTGATCGATGTGTGGAGCATCGGTTTATTCCAAGATAGATATTCGATCTGGGTATCATCAATTAAGAATTAGAAGAAGAAAATATTTATAAAAAAGCTTTCACAGACAAGGTACGGACATTATGAATTCACGGTTTTACCCATTGGATTAACTAATTCACCCACAACTTTTATGAACTTAATGAATAATATCTTTCAAGAGTATTTGGAAAGTTTTGCTTGTATTCTTGGATGATATTCTCATATATTCTAAAAGTGTTGAGGAGTATAATGAGCATTTGAAAGTAGTCTTGGAAATTTTGAGAAAAAGAAGGTTATTCGGTAAGTTATCCAAATGTTCTTTCTTTGATACCGAAGTTCATTATTTAGGTCATGTTATTAGTAAAGAAGGAATTGCTTGTAGATCCTTCTAAAATAGTGGCAATAACCAAGTGGCCTACACCAAAGACTGTACATGAAGTAAGAAGCTTCATGGGCCTTGCTGGTTATTATAGAAAATTTGTTAAAGATTTTTCTAAAGTGGTTGCACCGATAACTTCATTGCAGAAAAAGGATAAGAAATTTTCTTGGGATGATAAGTGTGAATCTACTTTTAAAAGTTTAAAAATTCAATTGACTTCAGCACCTATTTTAGCTATACCTGACCCTAATGGAGACTTTACTGTTGTAACAGATGCTTCTGGGGAAGGCCTTGGAGGTGTTTTGTTACAAAATGATCATGTCATAGCATATGAAAGTAGAAAACTTAAGTTACATGAGCTGAATTATGCCCCTCATGATTTAGAGCTTGCTGCCATTGTACATGCACTTCAAGTTTGGAGACACTATTTACTTGGGAAACCTTTTGAGTTGAAAACTGATCATCTAGGGCTGAAATATATTTTCACTCAGCCTAATCTAAATGCAAGACAATGAAGGTGGTTAGAGTTTTTGTCTCAATATGATTTTGATATTAGTTACATAAAAGGAAAAGAGAATAGAGTAGTAGATGCTCTAAGTCATAGGAAGCACATTTCTACTCTTATAACATTAAGAACTCAGTTTAAAGATGAGGTGAAAAGTGCATTAGAATCTGATATATACTTTCAGCAAGTAAAAGCAACGCTTGCTGCAGATCCAAAAGATGAAAGGTATAAAGGTTTTCATTTTGATAATGAAGGAATCTTACGTTATGAAAACAGAGTATATATACCTTTGCTTAATGATTTGAGAAAGAAATTGTTAGCTAAATTTCATAATTCACCCTTTTCTGACACCTGGGTATTACTAAAATGCTTCCGATCTAAAATAACAATATTTCTGGAGAGGAATGAAAAGGATGTTATTAATTTTGTGACTCATTGTCTTGAATGTCACGGGTAAAGGGCAAAGCGTAACACATGCACCTGTTGTTTTATTATATCCCCATAACATACCGTAGTAGAAAATGACAAGTAATAAGCATGGACTTTGTACAAGGGCTTCCTATGTCGAGAAATAAACATGATGTTATCTTGGTAGTTGTTTATAAACTAACGAAGGTAGCTCATTTCATCACTAGAAATCTAAAGGATGATTCTCTTGTTTAGGCTAAAAGATTTGTGCATGAAATTTTTAGATTGCATGGAGTACTTGAATTAATAATATCAGACAGGGATCCTAGAATGACATCAAGATTTTGGCAAACACTTAATGCAGCTCTTGGAACTAAACTGAACTTTAGTTCTGCGTATCATCCGGAAACAGATGGAAAACCGAGAGAGTAAATCAGGTGTTAGAAGATATGTTACGAATGTATTGCATGGATCAACAGTATAAATGGGAAGATTATCTCCCATTAGTTGAATTTGCATACAACAACACATATCACTCTTCTCTTAAAATGGCACCTTTCGAGGCACTTTATGGAAGAAAATCTAGAACCCCTGTTAGTTGGGATAACGTTGAGGATAGAGAGGTAATTGGGCCTGAAATCCTTATTGAAATGGAACAGAAGTTAAAATGATTCGTGAATGATTGAAGGAAGCAGCAGATAGGCAAAAGAGTTATGCTGACTTAAAGCGGTTGACCGAAAAATTTGAACTTGGTGAAAAGGTTTTTCTTCGTGTTAAACCAAGAAAGAGTTCTATAACTTTTGGCAAGGCTGCCAAGTTATCACCTCATTTTGTGGGACCTTTTGAAATTATCGAAGTAATCAATCTCGTAGCTTACCGATTAACATTACCACCTACTTTGTCACGAATGCATGATGTTTTCCATATTTCTTTGCTTAAGAAATACATTTCAGATTTGTCACATGTGTTAAATTGGAATTCCTTGTAGGTCCAAGACCCAGGAATAATCGTGGTTAAACCCACTTGAGTGCTGGAAACTCACCAATTGCATTTGAGAAATCGAGAAATACAACAATGTAAGGTCCAGTGGGACCAGTTTAATGAAGAAAGTGCAACTTGGGAAAATCTGGAAGAGATGAAAACTACTTTTCCCTTTCTTTTTGAACAGAATTGAATCTGTTGACTGATAAAAAAATTATTATTATGAATTTATCTTTTACATGTCATTATGTAAGCCAGTTTTGGGGCAAACATTTATTCAGGTTGAATAAATAGTAACATGATACTGATTTCTGAAACTATTCAAGTTTGAAATAGTTAATTTGTTCAGTGAGTAAAAGAATTAATTGACCAGAAGATAAATAAAAGGATGTAATCATCGGGATGATGAATCTTTTAGGAGGGAAGCATGTAACACCCTGAACTGTTGTTACTTTCTCCTGAGCATTCAAGTGTTGATATATGATTTCTCCTATTTAAGGACATGTTCCTTTGGTTTTGGGAAGTCATGCTTGATTTGGATTATATCTTTTCTGCTCTTAAGATCTTTGATTGAACCGGAATATGCTTGGACTCTTTTGTTTCTTTCATCCTTCGCATTTGAGTACAATCTGATTTCTGGAAGATTGTGGATTTATCCACCTTTATGACTCAACCTTGGATCAGTTGCATTGATCCAAGGAATGTTTTAATTTTATTCAGGATGAACAATTTGTATTAACATTTCGTGAGTTATTAAGTCTGACTGAACTTTGAATGTTCAAGTTCTTTTAAAACTCCTTCTTATATATATATATATATATATATATATATATATATATATATATATATATGTATGTATGTATGTACTATAGAGGATAGTTTTGTTGGATTCCAGAGGTTAACTCTGGCTGATCATTGTAATCAGAATCTAGTTTTGGTCATCATAGCATCAGAAAGGACCTGGACCTTAAGCCAGGTAAGATGTGTAAGTTTTCTATCTAAAGCTTAATTACTTAATGCAAATCGGAATCTGAACCGGGAATGTTTTATTCTGTTTGAATTCTATTACTGATTAATCCTATCTAGGGGACCTAGACTAGAATCAGTAAGGTTATTAGTTTTAACCTAAACTATAACCTAATGTTGCAAGGTTAGTTAATCTAACCTAGTCCTAAACTATGTGCTTAATACTCCTAAGGGTTAACTAAACCTATCACTAAGGAGGGTGACTAATGTTATATCCTATGGCATTAAGACTAAGTCTACCTATGATCTAACCTTAGTCACTAACCTATCCTAAACTAATGCTATGAAGGGGGACCTAAGGAGGGTCGCAAGTCTTGGGCGATGGTTTCCATGGCATTTAAGGAAGGGATAAGGATGAAGGACAGGGAGTGCTACCAGGGTTAGCGGAGGTTAAATTTGTTAAAAGGGTCTTACGTGGCAGCATCTCTAAGAATGGGAACTTTTGTTTATTTTGTTTTAGCATTCACCAACTTTGGTAGTCGGTGGCAATGGAGAATAGGTGGGAGAATGAAATTTAATGCAATTAATTTGCATAGGGTCTCGAGTGTGATTGCTTGGGAAGGCATGCAAGTGGAATTTTTCTTGGTTGTCTTGTTTTTCATGCATTCCATTTTTCACTCTACATGAGCACTGGTACTTCGAACCAGCCATCTACTCTTCGTTGCATGGCAATTTTGAAAGTTTCAAATTTACTTCTCTATCATGGGGAGTATATAAGGCATGGAGGTAACAATATTTTGTTGTTTAATCTTTCGTGGAAGAAGAAGAGAAGGGGCGAGCATTCAGAGGTCTTCTTCGACTTTTTAGCGACACTATCAGGCATGATAGGCCCTAACTATTAAAAATCTTGCTTTCCTTTAAATGTTTTCATTAGAACAACTCTGTTCAGATAATGTATGCACATTTCAGCTTGGCTGGTAACAATGATTTGGGTTTTATGTTGATTTGGGGATTCTGGGTTGTATTTGGATCCTGGATGAAACCTACTTCATTATTCTTGTTTCCATGTCGTGAATCAAATATGGAGTTTTGCTATCTATTTGGAGGTGTTGTAAGTTTTCTTTATCTGACTGGGGTATTTGATTAAGAACTGCTCCATGAAAGGATGTGTGCTTAATGATTACGTGTTTGAAAACACCATGGTAATTATTTGTTGTTTTGAATATGATTGGATTAACTGATTGTTTTCTTCACCGTATGAACTCTAACTATTACCGGTCCATGTTCAGGGAAGTAAGTAATTGATTTTGTGGTTGGAATGTTAGTTTATTCAGTGGAAACTCGACTGTTTTAGTTGTGTGAGTTGGAAATGTTGTTTGAAGTCTAAGCCTGTACTTTTTATTTCAAAGGGGTTTGAATGTTCTTATGATTACAGGTTCTGTGAGTAAGGAAGTATATGGTTTAACTGTTGTTTTTTTGCGATTTAACATGGATATTAGGAACATGGATATGTTCAAGAGGAAACGTACTTGGATGAACTCTGTTTCCCCTGAATTCGTGGTTGATCCTAGATCTGCATGAATGGAAATTATGTTTAATGTTTGGTTAAGATAGGACTGTGTTTGATGTTACCTAGGTGATTTTGAAATCTGTATTTAGAATTCGATTATTAACTCTGTACATGCATTTTTGGTTTGGTATCTTGGAACGATATAACACCTAACAAAGGTAGTTGGAATAATTTAGTTTCATCCATTGGTAATTAATGGTAATGGGAAAGTTACCCTAACTCTTAGACTAAAATGGTTCGAGTAATGGATGAAATGTAGATGTTTACTTTAGAGTAGGATTGTGGTTTGAGATTTCATCGTTTATAACATTTTATGTAAAGAAAATGTTATTGAATTTTGTTTAATGTATAGTTGTAAAACCGTAGGGATCCATTGGAAAATTCTTAAGGTGGCTCTACCTGACCTGAGCTATTGGTTAAACTTAAGTGTTGTATTACTTGTCTTCTTCTTCCTATTGGACTAGAAAATGTTTATTACTCTGGAAGTTAGTATAGTTCGAACTTGATTAAAATAGAGTTCTGATTTTCTCTGTTCCTTCCTCTAAGTTATGAAGGAAAGTTGTTATAGGATTTTGAAATATGAAGGTATTTATACTCTCTCTTGGAATAATAGTGAGCTCTTCTATAGAATTCTATAAGGAACTCTATAGTATGGTTATGAGATGACAGATCTTAAAAATTAAGTGGAAAGAAATGGTAAGTGGTGAGATCTTAACTTAGAAGACTCCTTTCCTTTATTAGCAGTATTATTATCCTGATTTAGAACTCAGTTTGTTATCTTCTTGTATAAAGGTAGCCCTGTAGTTAATGTTTTGCATACTTATCAATGATTAAAATTTGATATAATAGAGTTAAAGGCAATTTTCTAGATGAACTTGCATGAGGCAGTAATCTATTCTTTGCTCAAATTGCTTTTATACAACCTGTTGGATGCATACCTTAAAAAGGTTTCATTCTTTTAATTGGAGTGATTAAAACATGATTGACACTATTCTCGCTTTGCAGATGGTTAGGTACTTAAGATACAGAATGTCCTTTCTTATTTTCTTGTATTAAACAAATCATCTGAAATAGACTAAGTTGAAATTATGCCTGTGATTTGAGTTACGATATAAAGTCATTGGAAAAAGGAAAACTAGTGTGAATCATGATTTTGGATTTGATGGAATTGATGTCATTTAAACAGGATTGTTTAATGAAAACAATTGGTGGAATGCAATTGTTTTAAGGATTAGTGCTTATCATGCTCAGTTCACTGAACTGACCCGTGCTAGCAATTTTTGCAGATGGTCATCGTAAGTGGTAAAGGCAGACAAAATCTGATATGATGCAATGACTATTTTAATCTGGTTCTTATGAAGAATTCTGACTTGTTTTTCAAATTATATTATGGAAGAAAGTTACTTCTTTTGTTGAAGGCTATTGTCTTAAAGTATGCCAAGTGCATAGATTGTAATTGTATAGATTTGGAAATAAACGAAACGGAGAGATATTACTTATGTGGATTGTGTTACTTATTTGTTGGATTGATCTTCCTATTACCTGTATGAATGAGTGTGCATTCTTATTGTTCTATGCAATGGAGTCCAGATGGATTCCCTAAGTAAGCCTTATTTAATTATGTGGCTGAATACTACATATTTCTGGTTAGTAATTCTTATATCTTATGATTATGGTTAAATTGTAAATTAGACCATTGCATTATTAGGGAAAGTTGAGAGTGAACTATGCCCTAAAATGTAGCTATAACTGGAAGAAAATCCTAATACTCTCTTAATGTTCTAATTCAAAAGCAATATATTGATGGTTATAAATCACCATGACTTAATGGTATTAAGTCTGATATGTTTCAGTTTTAAGGTTGTTACATACCCTTGTTGGATTAGTTATTTTCCTAATGGGGAAAACTTAAGGGTTATTGTCCTATTTTGTGGATACAAGGTTGTTAGGTACCAACCGAAAACTTTGAAACAATCTTAAATCTAATTAAAACCCTTTTCTCTGAAAATTGAACCTAATTACAAAAGGTAACTCAAGGAGTGTTGGACTCAGGATTAGGGAAGGCTACCTAATAAGGTGGGCCTATAATCCAAATATAACTTAACATAAGTAAATTCTTGGAGGTATGTACATCTTTCTGAGGTTGTTCCGTAGGATGTTGACACATGTCAACTGCAAGGTTGTACCTTCGAGAAGATTAGGATCTTCTCGAGGATACAACAATGCAGATGACATATGGCAACACCCTTCTACATTGATCATTAAGATTTACACACCGAGACTTGATAAAGATTTCCTCCGGAACTGGTTAGGATCATAGACAGGTTATGAGGTAGCCCTTTGAGACTCTGGGTATCTTGACACACGGGTTAACATCGGTTGACCCAGTATGTCAACTTACCCCTAGTCTTCAAGAGCATCTTTATAACGTGAATTATGATATTAACCCAATCCAGAGTGAAAATGAGGACAAGGGGGACTGACTTAGGTCAGTATAAGACATTTCTATATAACATTAGAGTGGGGTGAAGGACGTATTCTAGATTGACGAGTATGTCGTCAAGGAATAAGTAATATGAACAGTATGTTTCAAACCTTTGGCCAAAGTATCACAAGCTGTTGATTGCGTTGTCCTATGTCACCTAGTCTAAGGATCATGATGCCGATGAATAATAGTAACAATTATTTAGATAGGTTCCTTGGACAGAGCACTCAGAACCCGGAATAGGGAAGAGAACCATGAGAATGAAGTGTTCAGTTGAAAACTTCAATCTCAAAGTTACGCATGAATAGATCGGTAGTTCACCGAGTCATGGAATGAATAGATCGTGGTATACTGAGTCATTACAACTGCATATGGTTATCTGATTATAAGAATGATTGTTATGATATGTGTGTTCTAAATTATGTATTTAGAACAAGAGAACATTAATCAAAAAAATAAAATAATTTTGTTCTAAGGTATTAAAATGAGGATGTTACATCTTGGTATCAGAGCTGAAGGTTGCAGCTCTTGGACCTATTGTGTCCATAATCTGATGAAAACCTAAATTTTCTTGTAACAGAAAATGGTTAGAACAAGGGGAAACATTGCGAATAATGCTCCACCTGAGGAAGGGGCAGCAACAACCCAAAAACTTGATGAGATCCTTGCTTCCCTATTGGACACAAGAGATCATTTGGCTGTACTTGAACAACAAGTGATGGGAAATGAGGAGGATGATGAAGTTGGTAACAACAATCAGCCACCTCCTGAGGACAACCCCGATATGGGTGTTAGTAATAACAATGGAAATATACCTGTCCAACCAGAAAAAAAAAAGGCCAGGTTAGCAAAGTGAACTCACTAATGATATAAAAAGGATAAGTTCACCTAAATTTGATGGCACCACATTAGGAGATGGAGCTAAGAACTGGCTCAGTGAAATGGAGAAGTACTTTGCAATAAGAAACTTCTTGGAGGAAACCAAAGCTATTTGGGGAGCATATCAACTTTCCCATGAAGCATCTTCATGGTGGGACAGCCGTAAGGCTGAGCTAAATATTGATGAAACTAACATCACTTGGGATCAATTTAAAGGCTATTTTAGGCAACGTTGGCTGCCACAACTTTTCTATGATCAAAAAATGATAGAATTCCATAACTTAGTTCAAGGGAAGCTAACTGTAACTGAGTACTGGGAGCGGTTTACGAAACTCCTCAAGTACGTACCATAGTATCAAACTGACGAGAAGTTTAGAATATGGAAATTCATCATGGGACTGAACCCCATGATTGGAGGAGAGGTTGATGTTCACAGCCCAACCACTATGGAAGGGGTTGTTGAAAAATCCATAAGGTAGGAATAGAAATTAAAGGCTATTTCTGCTCATAAAGAGGAAGTGTGGAAGAAGATTCCAAACCCTTCTTCAGCTTCTCTTGCACCCAAGAAGGGGCCATGGAAAAATTTTGGCAACAAAAATAAGTTTTCAGTGGATAATAATAAGAAAACGACAACGAATAAGCCTGCTGGAAATGTAAGGGATAGTTTTGCCAAGAATTATAATAATGGGTAGAAGTCCTATGGAGGCCAACGTGATAATTTTAAGGCTGGAAGTAATTTTGAGCCTAAAAAGGGACCTGTAGGAGGCTGCTATAATTGTGGCAAAGATCACTACGCAAACCAATGCCCTTTGAAGAAGGATGATCGTAATCAGTAGCATAAGATACATGTTACAGTAGCAGAAGCAAGCTGAAAGGCAAGTGACACCTATAGAAGTTACTGGTAAGTTATTTGGCATACCTGTAACTATTCTTTTTGATACAGGAGCTACTGAATGTTTTATTTCTAGTAAACTCACTTCAAACTTAAAATAAAAGCTGGAAAAATGGATAAATCATGGACTGTATAGTATGGTAATAATTCTATTCATACAGTTAGTATGTGTCTTTTTGGGGCAGTCCTTGACTTACCTAAATTTTCCACGGAAGTTGATCTCTATGTTGCACCTTTGGGATCCTATGACGTTGTCATTGGCATTAATTGGTTAGCTGATCATAAAGCAAAAGTGGACTGCTTTGAAAAATATATAAGATGTTTAGATGATCTACAAAAAACAACAGAGATTCAAGGTGTAAAATGAGAAATTTCTGTTAGGAAATTGTCACCTATGTAACTTAAAAAGGCCAATAATAAGGGTTGTACCTTATATGCAAAAAAATATCTAAATCGAGAAGAAGATGGTGATTTCATGAAATGATACCCACTGCTATTCTGAGCTTTGAGGACGTATTTTCAGAAGAATTACTGGGTTTACCACCCAAAAGGGAATTTGACTTCACCATTGAAATCAAACTAGGGATGGAGCCTATTTCTAAAGCACCTTATCGGATGACTACTATAGAGTTAGTCGAGTTTAAGGCTTAATTGCAAGAAATTTTGTCTAAAGGTCCGATTAGACCAAGTGTTTTACCCTGGGAGCGCCAAAGTGATATTTGTGAAAAGAAAGATGAGACACTTAGATTGTGTATTGATTATCGGATGTTAACCAAGGCAACAATCAAGAATAGGTACCCACTTCCTAGAATTGATGATTTATTTGATCAAATGCACGGATCATCGGTTTATTCCAAGATAACTCTTGGATTTGGGTATCATCAATAAAGAATTAAAGAAGAAGATATTCATTAAAAAGCTTTTCGAACAAGGTACGGACATTATGAATTCATGGTTTTACCCTTTGGATTAACTAATGCACCCGCAACTTTTATGAACTTAATGAATAATATCTTTCAAGAATATTTGGACAAGTTTGTGCTTGTATTCTTGGATGATATTATCATATATTCTAAACGTGTTGAGGATCATAATGAGCATTTGAAAATAGTCTTGGAAATTTTGAGTCTTGGAAATTTTGATTGATTCGGGCCAAAAATCATGTTGCAGAGTCCCCTCAAATATTTTCTAAGTTCCCCGTCTCGAGAGGAAAAGAGCAAGCTCGAGAAAATGCAAAAAAAGGTCAGTAGAAGGCAAGTAGGTTGATCCAGAAAAATTGTGAAAATCGGCTAAGTCCTAGTCCTAGGAGCAATTGGGACATTTGGGACAAAAATGCGTGGATCGGCCGAAAAACCTCCAGCGCCCAAATGGCATTTGGGACAATCAAAGCCGTGGCAACGCGGCGGGCGCGAAAAGCTGATCCGGCCGAAAGAGGAAGAAAATTGGCTAAGTGTTGCTCGACATTTGGGACAAAAAGGCCCGAACCGCCGGCTCGGCGAAGTGCACAAACAGCCCGCAGCAACAGGGGACATCAAATGGGACAAAAGTACGCAATGAAAGACGAAATGCCGCCACCGAAAAAAAATTGGCTAACTGCTAAGAGGGGGATCAAATGGGACAATCGGGCCAAAAAGCGCGAACCGGCCAAACCACCAAAAGAGTCAAGTCAGTCCGAAGCAAAGTGGGACAAGCGGGCCAAAATGCCAAACGGCCGAATCGGCCGAAATGAGTCCAGAGGGTCCAAAATCAAATGGGACATCTGGGACAAATGGACGCGAAATGCCCGAACCGGCCGAAATGAGCACAAAGGGCCCAAAATCAAATGGGACATCCGGGACAAATGGAGGCGAAGTACGCGAAGGAGCCGAAGGAGCCGAGGACCAATCAGAAACTGCCACGTGTCCTCACAGGAGAAAAAGTCAAAAGGTCAAAGGGGCGAGTTATCGAGCGCTGAACCGAACCAATGAAATGGCGCCACGTGTCCAAGTTTAAGGGGCCCACAAGCAATTTCAAAAGGAAAGCCCGCGAAAGATGGAGGAGAGAGAATTGCTCGTCCAATCAGCACGTGCCACGTGTCGTCCAGATGGCGAAGAGCGGGAAAACATTTTAAAATTCGTTTTGATCTGTTCCGTGCCCTAAATCTTCAGATCGCCATATCTTTTGATCCGAGCTCGATTTCCACGCTTCTTTATATCAACGGAAAGCTGTTGAGATGCTCTACATGATTCTCGGGATCAATCTCGAGTTTTGGTGTAGTCTAAGAGAGAAAATTGAGAAACGGCTCGACGTGTGGTAATGGCCGGAAGCGACCTTTCAACAACCCGTTTTAATGCTAATGGGTCGCATTCTTCTTCTGCACGCCAGAAGTGACATTTTAGCGGCCAAATTAATACAAATGGGTCATTCTCCTCCAAAATCACTCAAAGTGATAGGGTATGGGTTGGTAAGATCCTCCATGCTGATTTAATGCATCTGCAGTCAATGAGGAATGGGCTTGCATGTTTTCCCACGTTTTCTGTCCCCTGGGCTCGACCCATGCAATGTAAAAGCCAGATTTGGCTCATTTAAAAAAAAAAAAAAAAAAGAGTTGTTCATTCTTTCGCTCTCGCCTCCCTTTTTTTTCTTCTAGGGTTGAAAATGGAGTTCGAACCTCCTCCTTGCTCCGTAATGGCGTTTTTTGCCTTTACTAATGGAATGATGTTCTCAGGCAAACTTCTCGAGCAACAAAACGTGTTTTGTGATGCATCTATCCATCCTTTCTCGTTTTTGCTTGTTTTCTCGCTTGCCTCTCTTCATTGCAGTAGTATTCAGTGCATGTTTGAATGTTCACTGCAGGTCCTGGAGCTATGTTCATGGAGTTTTGGGACATTTTCTCGTGTGAAATCTATCCTTGGGCCTCGTGATGCATCTCGTCCATCCTTCCCATCGCTCACCTCTCTTTGTCCCATGGCAGCTTTGATAGATGTCCAACATCCTCCTTCTCTCGTGTATCACCGCTTTTAGTGTAGGCTTTTGCTGTTTTTTCCCTTCTCTCTCTCTCTCTCTCGTCTCCTTGGCATGGTTAGATTAGGATTAGATTAGCTTGCCCGCACCGGAATAGCTTGTAGTGTAGTTTAGAGCAGGAACCAGCCTTCTCTGGAGATTCCTCTCTCGCTTCACAAGTCCCACGCTGAGAGAGGTTTCCATGTTGTGCAATCACACTGATGCCCGAACATCAACCTAGAAGCCCGATGTGCGTCCAGGGGTGCTGTGATTTTGCATCAACAGCTTTGCACGCACTGGGGGACCTTAGAGGTCTTTCACTTCATCTTTGCAGTTGATGTGTTCCCGTGAAGATTTCAGCCTTTGAGGCACTTGCAAACACATCTCATGACTCCATCCGGTCAACAACCATCTCTGAAGTTGCAGACCTTCCTTTCCATTCATTTTCATTCATTTTCCATTCATCCTTCTTTCCATCTCTTTCATTCTTCCTCATTCTTTGAAGTTGTGCAATCATGACTTCATTTCCATCATGGATTTCATATCAACAACAATGAAGTATATTCCACCTCCAACAGGTTTTACAAATCCTCCAGATCAGCATGCATATTCATATGAACAGCAGTGCCAAAGTCAGTTTGGCTATGGAGCTTTCCAAGAGCAAGAGTATGCATATAATGAAGACAATCAGATGCAAGATGCTGGTCTGTTGGAGAAAATCCAAAAGATGGAGGTAAACATAGTGCAGTCCAGGGCTCAGGCACAGATGAAAGCTTTTGGAATCGGTTATGGAGCACCCTCCCATGGGTGGGACCTTTTCCAAGGCATTACAGCCCTCAGGAGAAGCTTGACTTCATGATTGCAACGCTGCCTTTGCTTGCAAAGTGGATTGAAGAAATAGAGGTGTATGAGAGAAGTATTCAGCAACCTTGTCAACGGGTAAGCACACCATCTCATGCCTTTCCTTTTCCTCTTTCCCAATCTGTTTCATTTCAGCAGTGTCAAGTTTCAAACCCTCCATCTGCTGTCCCAAGTGTTGAATCCATTTCTCCACCCCCCAGTCTTCCACCTCATCTCGATTCTTCTTTCCTTTTCCCTTCCAAACAGTCATCCCCTCCACAAGAGCTAACAGAAATACCCCCTCCTCCAAAGAAACAAGAGGTTTCACTGCCTCCACCACCACAAAAAAGTGTAAAATCGGTTGAGTTTCAACCCATTCCTCCTCTTGCATTCCCAATTTCATATGGGGAAGAAGGAATTGAAAAAATCAGTCATCAAGGACAGCAAGAAGAGGAGCCCAACAGAAAAGAAATGATAGATGACTCAAGGTTTGGGCTACCAAATTTGGGATGACAAAGATCCCTTGATGGTTAAGCCTACGTAAGAGGCTAGGGTTGAGAACAAATGGTGGTGAGGACTGATTTTGTTAAAGAAGAAGAAGATCTTGCAGTCCCAACTTGTCCTCTAGAGCAACAAATCGAAGAGTTTGACTTGACAAACTTCATGCTGGAGGAAGAGTTCAATCAAGAGCAAGATTGCCTTCAAACATTGGAGGAAGGAGAAGCTGCTCCAAATCCAAAAGAAGAGGAGCACAATCTAGCTGTGGAGGAGAAAAGTGCAGATCCAAGGGCTTTGAGCACAAAGCAGGTTACAGGAGAACCTTCAGTTCTTCTTTCCACTTCATCTCTCTCAAGTTCTAGCACTGAAAAGGAGTTTGATCTCTCAAACTCAATATTGGAGAGTGAAGGAAACCATGGTGGTCAAGTTGCAGATCAAGAGGACACCATGGAGGAAGTTGAAAACGAGCAGCAGGACAGCAATGAGGCAGTTTACCTGTCAGATTTGGAGGACTGTTTTGATGGAGAAGAGCCGGTTGAGCTTTCACCTTTCTCTCTTTCATCATCCACATTCCAAACACAAGAGCCTGCTGCCATGAAGGAGAGCTTTCATTTGCAGCAGCCTGCATCTTACAGCAGCTCTTTGGGATCAAGATTGGAAGATTTTTATCTTCCATGTTCTTCATCGGAGGAAGAGAAAGGACAGAAGAATTCCACCATTTCTTCCACACCATCCATTCAAGAGGGTCTACAAGAAAACTCCATTCTTGGAGTTGAAAATCAGAGCTATGGGCATATCAAACGGATCGACCTTGCCCAATCGGTATTTGGCTTCACTGAGCCAAAGGAGAAGCCACAACCACCATGCTTGCTTCGAGCATGAGGATGAGCTACAAAGTACCAAGGATCAGCCGCCATACCTCTCCAATCCAAATGCAGAGCAACTAAAAGAGGTATTGGATTTTTCAATGATACCTTGATGATTTGGATAGAAGACCAGCTTCTTGTTGATTTTCCATCCATCCAAACAGCCATGATCAAGCAAAAATCAATTGCATGGCTGCCAATTTTGAAGAAAGGAAGCTATTTCTCACAACCAAATAAGTAGGGTTTGTTTAGCTTGCCTTTGCTTCCAGTTAGAGTAGAGTAGCTAGGTTTGCTTTCAGGAGAAGAAGTGCTTGTGCACACTCTGCATGTTCCATTTGGGGCATGTATGATTTTCAGCTTTGTACATAGTTTTGGTGTTGCTGGTTCTGCTTTGCACGCTTCATTTCTGGGGCATCTTGGTGAAGACACTCCAGTGTTCAATGGGTTTCCAAGTGGCTCGTGAGGGAGGTTTTCAAAGTTCAGATCACTTGCAGTCGCAACTCATGACTCCATGCCCAATGGATGCTTCAGCACCGATCATTCATCTAAGCAGTGATGACCCCGCCGAAGTCGCCAAACCGTTGTCAAAATTTCACCCCCCCAGGTAATTTTGATAACATGCATCAGAATATTCAAGTCCCAGGAAAATTGATTGATTCGGGGCCAAAAATCATGTTGCTAGAGTCCCCTCAAATATTTTCTAAGTTCCCTGTCTGAGAGGAAAAAAGAGCAAGCTCTGAGAAAATGCAAAAAGGTTGCAGAAGGCAAGTAGGTTGATCCAGGAAAAAATCATAAAAATGACTAAGTCCTAGTCCTAGGGGCAGCAATGGGACATTTGGGACAAAAAGGCGGATCGGCCGAAAACCTCAGGCCCAAAATGGCATTTGGGACAATCGGGCAAAGTACGTGGCGGGCGCGAAAAGCCATCCGGCCGAAAAGAGGAAGAAAATGCACTAAGTGTCGCTCGACATTTGGGACAAAAAGGCCGAACAACGGCAATGGCCGAAGTAAGCCAAACAGCCCGCAAAGCAACAGGGACATCTAGGGACACAAAAAAGGCGCGCGAACCGCCGAAATGCACTTGAAAGAGAAAAATTGGCTAACTACTGAGAGGGACGCAAATGGGACAATCGGGCCAAAAAGGCGCGAACCGGCCGAACCGGCCGAAAAGAGTCAAGTCAGTCCGAAGCAAAGTGGGACAAGCGGGCCAAAAATGCCCGAACCGGCCGAATCGGCCGAAATGAGTCCAGAGGGTCCAAAATCAAATGGGACATCTGGGACAAATGGACGCGAAATGCCCGAACCGGCCGAAATGAGCACAAAGGGCCCAAAATCAAATGGGACATCCGGGACAAATGGAGGCGAAGTACGCGAAGGAGCCGAAGGAGCCGAGGACCAATCAGAAACTGCCACGTGTCCTCACAGGAGAAAAAGTCAAAAGGTCAAAGGGGCGAGTTATCGAGCGCTGAACCGAACCAATGAAATGGCGCCACGTGTCCAAGTTTAAGGGGCCCACAAGCAATTTCAAAAGGAAAGCCCGCGAAAGACGGAGGAGAGAGAATTGCTCATCCAATCAGCACGTGCCACGTGTCGTCCAGATGGCGAAGAGCGGGAAAACATTTTAAAATTCGTTTTGATCTGTTCCGTGCCCTAAATCTTCAGATCGCCATATCTTTTGATCCAGAGCTCGGATTTCCACGTTCTTTATATCAACGGAAAGCTGTTGAGATGCTCTACATGATTCTGGGATCAATCTCGAGTTTTGGTGTAGTCTAAGAGAGAAAATCGAGAAACGGCTCTGACGTGTGGTAATGGCCGGCGACCTTTCAACAACCCGTTTTAATGCTAATGGGTCGCATTCTTCTTCTGCACGGCCAGAAGTGACATTTTAGCGGCCAGATTAATGCAAATGGGTCGCATTCTCCTCCAAATCAGTCAAAGTGATAGGGTATGGGTTGGTAAGATCCTCCATGCTGATTTAATGCATCTGCAGTCAATGAGGAATGGGCTTGCACGTTTTCCCACGTTTTCTGTCCCCTGGGCTCGACCCATGCAATGTAAAAGCCAGATTTGGCTCATTTAAAAAAAAAAAAGAGTTGTTCATTCTTTCTGCTCTGCCCTCCCTTCTTTTCTTCTCTAGGGTTGAAATGGAGTTCGAACCTCCTCCCCCTTGCTCTCCAATGGCGTTTTTTGCCTTTACTAATGGAATGATGTTCTCAGGCAAACTTCTCGAGCAACAAAACGTGTTTTGTGATGCATCCGTCCATCCTTTCTCGCTTTTGCTTGTTCTCTCTTCTTGCCTCTCTTCATTGCAGGTATTTGTGCATGTTTGAATGTTCATTGCAGGTTCCTGAGCTATGTTCATGGAGTTTTGGGACATTTTCTCGGTGAAATCTATCCTCGGGCCTCGTGATGCATCCGTCCATCCTTCCCATCGCTCACCTCTCTTTGTCCCATGGCGCTTTGATAGATGTCCAACATCCTCCTTCTCTCGGTGTATCACCGCTTTAGTGTAGGCTTTGCTAGCTTTTTTTCCTTCTCTCTCTCTCTCGGTTTCTCTCACACTTGGCATGGTTAGATTAGGATTAGATTAGCTTGCCATCGCACCTTTGAATAGCTTATTTAGGTCATGTTATTAGTAAAGTAGGAATAGTTTAGGAGCAGAACCAGCCTTCTCTCGAGATTCCTTATATTTTCACTTAGCCTAATCTAAATGCAAGACAACGAAGGTGGTTAGAGTTTTTGTCTCAATATGATTTTTATATTAGTTACATAAAAGGAAAAGAGAATAGAGTAAAGCGAGATGTTCTAAGTCATAGGAAACACATTTTTGCTCTTATAACATTAAGAACTCGCTTTAAAGATGAGGTGAAAAGTGCATCGAATCTGATATATTCTTTCAAAGTAAAAAAGCAAACACACCGCAAATCGAAAAGATGAAAGGTATAAAGGTTTTCATTTTGATAATGAAGGAATCTTACATTATGAAAATAGAGTATACGTACCTTTGCTTAATGATTTGAGAAAGAAATTATTAGCTAAATTTCATAATTTGCCCTTTTCTGGACACCCGGGTATTACTAAAATGCTTGCCGATCTAAAACAACAATATTTCTGGAGAGGAATGAAAAAGGATGTTATTAATTTTGTGACTCATTGTCTTGAATGTCAGTGGGTGAAGGCAGAACACATGCACCCTGATGGTTTATTATATCCCCATAACATACCGTAGTATAAATGACAAGTAATAAGCATGGGCTTTGTACAAGGGTTTCCTATGTCGAGAAATAAACATGATGTTATCTTGGTAGTTGTTTATAAACTAACGAGGTAGCTCATTTCATCACTAGAAATCTAAAGGATGATTCTCCTATGTTGGATAAAAGATTTGTGCATGAAATTTTCAGATTGCATAGAGTACCGAAATTAATAATATCGAGACAGGGATCCTAGGATGACATCAAGATTTTGACAAATGCTTAATGTAGCTCTTGGAACTAAACCGAACTTTAGTTTTGCATATCATCCGGAAATAGATGGAAAACCGAGAGAGTAAATCAGGTCTTAGAAGATATGTTACGAATGTATTACATGGATCAATAGTATAAATGGGAAGATTATCTCCCATTAGTTGAATTTGCATACAACAACACATATCACTATTCTCTTAAAATGACACCTTTCAAGGCACTTTATGGAAGAAAATGTAGAACCCCTGTTAGTTGGGATAGTGTTGAGGATAGAGAGGTAATTGGGCCTAAAATCCTTACTGAAATGGAACAAAGAAGTTAAAATGATTCGTGAACGATTGAAGGAAGCAACGAGATAGGTAGAAGAGTTATGCTGACTTAAAGCGAGTTGACCAAAAATTTGAACATGGTGAAAAGGTTTTTCTTCATGTTAAACCAATCAAGACTTCTATAACATTTGGCAAGGCTTCCAAGTTATCACCTCGTTTTGTGGGACCTTTCAAAATTGTCAAAGTAATTAATCCCATAGCTTACCAATTAACATTATCACCTTCTTTGTCACGTATGCATGATGTTTTCCATATTTCTTTGCTTAAGAAATACATTTCAGATTTGTCACATGTGTTAAATTGAATTCCTTGTAGGTCCAAGACCATGGAATAATCGTGGTTAAACCCACTTGAGTGCTGGAAACTCGCCAATTGCATTTGAGAAATCGAGAAATACAAAGAATGTAAGGTCCAAAGTGGGACCAGCTTAACAAAGAAAGTGCAACTTGGGAAAATCTGAAGAGATGAAAACTACTTTTTCCTTTCTTTTTGAACATAATCCGAATCTGGTGATCGATAATAATAATAATAAAATTATTATTATGAATTTATCTTTTATATGTCATTATGTAAGCCAGTTTTGGGGCAAACATTTATTCAGGTTGAATAAATAGTAACATGATACTGATTTTTAAAACTATTAAAGTTTGAAATAGTTAAATTGTTCAAAGAGTAAAAGAATTAATTGACCAGAGGAGAAATAAAAGGATGTAATCATCGGACGATGAATCTTTTAGGAGGGAAGCATGTAACACCCGAACCGTTGTTACTTTCTCCTAAGCATTCAAGTGTTGATATATGATTTCTCTTATTTAAGGACATGTTCCTTTGGTTTTGGGAATTCATGCTTGATTTGGATTATGTCTTTTCTACTCTTAAGATCTTTGATTGAACTAGAATATGCTTGGAATCTTTTGTTTTTTTCATCCTTCGCATTTGAGTACAATCTGATTTCTGGAAGATTGTGAATTTATCCACCTTTATGACTCAACCTTGGATCAGTTGCATTGATACAAGGAATGTTTTAATTTTATTCAGATGAACAATTTCTAGTAACATTTCGTGAGTTATTAAGTCTTACCAACTTTGAATGTTCAAGTTCTTTTAAAACTCCTTCTTATATATATATATATATATATATATATATATATGTATGACCGTAGAGGATAGTTTTGTTGGATTCCGGAGGTTAACTCGGCTGATCATTGTAATCGAATCTGGTTTCATCATCATAGCGTTAGAAAGTACCTAGACCTTAAGCCGTAAGATGTGTAAGTTTCTATCTAAATCTTAATTACTTAATGCAAATCGAGAATCAACTCAGGGAATGTTTTATTCTATTTGAATTCTATTATTGATTAATCCTATCTAGGGGACCTAGACTAGAATCAGTAAGGTTATTAGTTTTAACCTAAACTATAACCTAATGTTGCAAGGTTAGTTAATCTAACCTAGTCCTAAACTATGTGCTTGATACTCCTAAGGGTTAACTAAACCTATCACTAAGGAGGGTGACTAATGTTATATCATATGGCATTAAGACTAAGTCTACCTATGATCTAACCTTAGTCACTAACCTATCCTAAACTAATCCTATGAAGGGGGACCTAAGGAGGGTCGCAAGTCTTGTGTAGTGGTTTCCATGGCATTTAAGGAAAGGATAAGGATGAAGGACAAGGAGTGCTGCCAAGGTTAGCGGAGGTTAAATTTGTTAAAAGGGTCTTACGTGGCAGCATCTCTAAGAATGGGAACTTTTGTTTATTTTGCTTTAGCATTCACCAACTTTGGCAGTCGGTGGCAATGGATAATAGGTGGGAGAATGAAATTTAATGCAATTAATTTGCATAGGGTCTCGAGCGCGGATTTCTTGGGAAGGCATGCAAGTGGAATTTTTCTTTGTTGTCTTGTTTTCATTCATTCCGTCTTTCTCTTTGCATGAGCAATCGGTACTTCAACCAACCGTCTACTCTTCATTACATGGAAATTTTGAAAGTTTCAAATTTACTTCTCTGTCATGGGGAGTATATAAGGCATGGAGGTAACAATATTTTGTTGTTTAATCTTTCATGGAAGAAGAAGAGAAGGGGTGAGCGCATTCAAAGGTCTTCTTCAACTTTTTAGTGACACTATCAGGCATGATAGGCCCTAACTGTTAAAAATCTTGCTTTCCTTTAAATGTTTTCATTAGAACAACTCTGTTCAGATAATGTATGCACATTTCGGCTTGGCTGGTAACAATGATTTGGGTTTTATGTTGATTTGGGGATTCTGGGTTGTATTTGGATCCTGGATGAAACCTGCTTCAATATTCTTGTTTCCATGCTGTGAATCAAATATGGAGTTTTGCTATCTGTTTGGAGGTGTTGTAAGTTTTCTTTATCTGACTGGGGTATTTGATTAAGAACTGGCTCCATGAAAGGATGTGTGCTTAATGATTACGTGTTTGAAAACACCACGGTAATTATTTGTTGTTTTGAGTAGGATTGGATTAACTGATTGTTTTCTTCGTCGTAAGAACTCTAACTATTACCGGTCCATGTTCAGGGAAGTAAGTAATTGATTTTGTAAATGGAATGTTAGTTTATTTAGTGGAACTCAAACTGTTTTAGTTGCGTGAGTTGGAAATGTTGTTTGAAGCCTAAGCTGTACTTTTTATTTCAAAGGGGTTTGAATGTTCTTATGATTAAAGGTTACTCGTGAGTAAGGAAGTATATGGTTTAATCTGTTGTTTCGTGATTTAACATGGATATTAGGAACACGAGATATGTTTAAGAGGAAACATACTTGGATGAACTCTGTTTCCTAGCAATTCGTGGTTAATCCTAGATCTGCGCATGAATGGAAATTATGTTTAATGTCCGGTTAGGATAGGACTGTGTTTGATGTTACCCTGAGTTGATTTTGAAATTCGTATTTAGAATTCAATTATTAACTCTGTATGGCATTTTTTGTTTGGTATCGGAATGATATAATGACCTAACAGTGCAACGGTTGGAATAATTTAGTTTCGATCCATTGGTAATTAATGGTAATGGGAAAGTTACCCTAACTCTTAGACTAAAATGGTTCGAGTAATGGATGAAATGTAGACTGTTTACTTTAGAGCAAGATTGTGGTCTGAGATTTGATCATTTATAACTTTTCATGTAAAGAAAATGTTAATGACTTTTGTTTAATGTATAGTTGTAAAACCGTAGGGATCCTTTGGCAAATTCTTAAGGTGGCTCTACCTGACCTGAGCTATTGGTTAAACTTAAGTGTTGTATTACTTGTCTTCTTCTTCCCTGATTGGACTAGAGAATGTATATTACTTCTTGGAAGTTAGTATAGTTATGAACTTGGTTAAAATAGAGTTCTGATTTTCTCTGTTCCTTCCTCTAAGTTATGAAGGAAAGTTGTTATAGGATTTTGAAATATGAAATTATTTATACTCTCTCTCTTGGAATAATGGTGAGCTCTTCTATATAATTCTATAAGGAACTCTATGGTATGGTTAAGAGATGACAGGACTGTTAAAATTAAGTGGAAAGAAATGGTAAGTGGTGAGATCTTAACTTAGAAGACTCCTTTCCTTTATTAGCAGTATTATTATCCTTATTTAGAACTGAGTTGTTATCTTCTTGTATAAAGGTAGCCATGTAGTTAATGTTTTTCATACTTATCAATGATTAAAAATTTGATATAATAGAGTTAAAGGCAATTGGATAGATGAAATTGTATGAGGAAGTAATCTATTCTTTGCTCAACTTGCTTTATACGAACTCGTTGGATGCATACCTTAAAAAGGTTTCATTCTTTTAATTGGAGTGATTAAAACATGATTGACACTGTTCTCGGTTTTGCGGATGGTTAGGTACTTAAGATACATAATGTCCTTTCTTCTTTTCTTGTATTAAACAAATCATCTGAAATAGACTAAGTTGAAATTATGCCTGTGATTTGAGTTACGATATAAAGTCATTGGAAAAAGGAAAACTAGTGTGAATCATGATTTTGGGATTTGATGGAATTGATGTCATTTAAATAGGATTGTTTAATGAAAACAATTGGTGGAATGCAATTGTTTTAAGGATTAGTGCTTATCATGCTCAGTTCACTCAACCCGACCCGTCTTAGCAATTTTGCAGATGGTCATCGTAAGTGGTAAAGGCGAAAAATCTGATATGATGCAATGATTGTTTTAATCTGTTATTATGGAGAATTCTCGACTTTTTCTTCAAATTATATTATGGAAGAAAGTTACTTATTTTTTTTTGAAGGCTATTGTCTCAAAGTATGTTGAAGTGCATACATTGTAATTGTATAGATTTGGAAATAAACAAAATGGAGAGATATTACTTATGTGGATTGTGTTACTTATTTGTTGGATTGATCTTCCTATTACCTGCGCGAATGAGTGTGCATTCTTATTGTTCTATGCAATGGAGTCCAGATGGATTCCCTAAGTAAGCCTTATTTAATTATGTGGCTGAATACTACATATTTCTAGTTAGTAATTCTTATATCTTATGATTGTGGTTAAATTGTAAATTAGACCATTGCATTATTAGGGAAAGTTGAGAGTGAACTATGCCCTAAAATGTAACTATAACTAGAAGAAAATCCTAATACTCTCTTAATGTTCTAATTCAAAAGCAATATATTGATGGTTATAAATCACCATGACTTAATGGTATTAAGTTTGATATGTTTCAGTCTTTAAGGTTGTTACATACCCTTGTTGGATTAGTTATTTTCCTAATGGGGAAAACTTAAGGGTTATTGTCCTATTTTGTGGATACAAGGTTGTTAGGTACCAACCGGCAACTTAGAAACAATCTTAAATCTAATTAAAACCCTTTTGTGAAACTAAACCTAATTACAAAAGGTAACTCAAGGAGTGTTGGACTCAGGATTAGGGAAGGCTACCTAATAAGGTGGGCCTAGTAATCCAAATATAACTTAACATAAGTAAATTCTTGGAGGTATGTATATTTTTCGAGGCTGTTCCATAGGATGTTGACACATGTCAACTGCAAGGTTGTACCTTCAAGAAGATTAGGATCTTCTTGAGGATACAACAATGCAGATGACATATGGCAACACCCTTCTACATTGATCGTTAAGATTTACACACCGAGACTTGATAAAGATTTCCCTCCGGGACTGGTTAGGATCATAGATAGGTTATGAGGTAGCCCTTTGAGACTCTGGGTATCTTGACACACGGGGTTAACATCGGTTGACCCAGTATGTCAACTTACCCCTAGTCTTCAAGAGCATCTTTATAACGTGAATTATGATATTAACCCGATCTAGAGTGAAAACTGAGGACAAGGGGGACTGACTTAGGTCAGTATAAGACGTTCTATATAACATTAGAGTGGGGTGAAGGATATATTCTAGATTGACAAGTATGTCATCAAGGAATAAGTAATATGAACAGTATGTTTCAAACCTTTGGCCAAAGTATCGCAAGCTACTGATTGCATTGTCCTATGTCACCTAGTCTAAGGATCGTGATGCCGATGAATAATGGTAACAATTATTCAGATAGGTTCCTTGGAAAAAGCACTCAGAACCCGGAATAGGGAAGAGAACCATGAGAATGAAGTGTTCAGTTGAAAACTTCAATCTCAAATTTATGCATGAATAGATTGGTAGTTCACCGAGTCATGGAATGAATAGATTGGTGGTATACCGAGTCATTATAGCTACATATGGTTATCTATTATAAGAATGATTATTATGATATGTGTTTTCTAAATTATGTATTTAGAACAAGAGAACATTAATAAAAAAATAAAAATCTTGTTCTAAGGTATAAAAATGAGGATGTTATAGAAGAAGTGTAGGGAGAAATTTTTGGTGTCATCCTCCAAACTTTAACTATTTCTCACAATATGGAACACAATTATACCACTAGAGATTGTGTGTGAAAATCCAATCCGGTTCTACCAATTCCAATCTAATGTTAAAGAAGAAATTTTTTTGTGTTATATCTATGGTGTGTGCTAAGGATCATTTTCCCTGTAAAAGCCACTATGTGGAGTGCTTGACCCTACTCTTGCACTAAAAATTCTCTACAACTCCCGGTCATGTGGCATCCAGAAAATGTTAGGGGTGCCTAGGCGTTATTATATGGGTTCAATCACTATTTTTCTCGTGTTGTGTCATGGACCCAATTTAGGATCTCGAGCCCTATCATATGATGATGATTATGTTATACCTATACTATGATGTGATATTTGATGACTATAAATTAAAGTGTGTGATTCCACCCCATCTTTTTGTGTGCATGTAATTTCACTATGTAGTATGTGGCCCAAATGAGGAGCAACCACTTTTCTCAAAAAATTTCCCTATAGGGGGAGGGAGTGTGCTTGGTGGAAACCAAGGTAGATGCAAAAAATGTATATATAAGAAAAGTGTTATTACAAGAAAAAACATGCATGAAAAATGTAAGTAAGTAGATAATGTGTAGGCTAAGACGTAAGAATACAATATGCAAGAAGACTATGTAGCCCGCAAAAAGTGGGTTTCAAAAATGGGACACCACCCACGATATCGCAAGACAATCAAGGACGACTAGGCTAAAAGGAGATAAGTGTGCACATAATACAAAGGTTAAAGCCCACAAATAGTGGAAAACTATGACAAGCAAGAACAAGTAATGTAACAGATAACTATGAAAGCAAATAGACCTCAAGAAAAATTTTGCACTTCAAGCACCCATTATCATGTTAGAAAGATAAAAAGTATGTCAATGCATGTATAATACAATAAATTAATGTACTATGAAAAAATAACACATGTAATGTACGAAAGTGGATGCCCCTAGGATCCTATGTGGGAATTATAATATGTACTTTCCCAATCATCCCTGTTGTATGTATCGATATGTAGAATCTGTGATTAAAACTATAAATCAATTGAACACACATGTGTGTATGGAAAAATACAATTCCATACAATTTATCTATCTAGCATCTTTAATAATATGTGCATGTAATGTAAATGTAATCAAGACTAAATGCACCAAGATATGTAGTATGTTATGGATGAGATGGAATGGAATGTAGAGTGAATGATACGATTAATGTGCCCCAGAGTGGATGTGTATGTATTAGATGAGTTTCATTTATACATTTCCCCTCGCATTCAATGATTAATCATAGAACAAGAGTGATTCATCGGGAAATGGTTTGAATTGTGTGTATTTTAATTATGTGATCATCAAAGTGCAAAGTGTGGAGTGTAAGTGTGTCGTGAATGAGTGATTATGGTGAGGTCCATTTGAGATGTAGACCCTCAACAAGTGATTTTAGACCATGGAAATAGAGTGTGTCATAGGGTAATGACTGCAATGTGGGAAAGTGGATGTCAAAGAGATATATCATGAATGTGTATAGTGTGTAGTGTGTATAATGCACAATATATGCTGTGAGAAGGAGATGAGCGCGAGATGTGTGAAGAAATAGTGTATTTAGTGTGTAATGTATGGTATAGTATAGTGTGTAGTTTATTTTATAGTGTAGTGTATACTATGTGAGGTTTATTTTTATAAGATTACCTCAACAGGTTAAGTTCGAATCATAGCACAAGAGTGTGTCATCAAGTAATGACGATAAAATATTTTATCAAGATGTGTATGATGTGTGTGAGAGACTAGATGTGAAGTTTAGAGTATGTAAGATGCTTAAGAATAGTAGAAGGGGGATGATAAGTGTGATAAACCCAAGTGTACTATGATGATGGATATCTATGCAGTGATGTAAGAGGTACTATGCCATTGTGGGAGAGTGTTATCTATGTCATGATAAGAGAGTGAGCCCACACAATGGTAGGTAGAAGAAATGGTAGGACCATACGATGGTGGTGGAGTTTTAAATGTGTCCTAACCATCAGTAGGATTAGTTACTTTGACAAAAGTGATTGGTTAGAGAGTATGTTGGATTGACAACATTGGAGAAGCCCGGACAAGAGAAGAGGGTGAACTGATTTTGAGAGGTACTTACGTAGTTTGACTTGGAAATTTCATAGATGACTTGAGAGGGGAGGAGTGAAACTGATTTTTAGATGCGGTTGCTTAGGAGTTGCTTGAATTATTGTAGAGGTAACCTAAGTAACAATGGCATGATGCTCATTATACATAGATCAGTTAGATTTAGGAACCCAGTGAGATTTATCATTTGGAGATGGGCATGTATTTGAATGTTTTACACTAAATGAGATAAAATCATTACACACAAGGTATTTAATAATTTTTTCTAAATCATAGAAATCATTTTCATTATGTTCATTGATTTTGATGATAGTTACATTATTAAATACCTTGATATTTTGAAATTAGATAAGGAGGATAACAATGAGTAGATGACAAGCTGATTAATTGATGTGTTATGAGATATGGAAGAATAACTTGTTTCTTAGCATTGAGATTAAACTTGAGAGGTGTAGGGAGTGGTAATACTTGGGGTTAACTGATATGACCACATGTATAACACATAAAAATAAACTAGTGTGAGCTCGAGAAATATCTTTAAATGTTAGATTCAAGATTTTAGAGATGTAATTATGGATTCCATAGCCTAAAATTTATCTTAAAATAAAGAATGAAGAGCATGAATGGATGTAAAAATATATTGATTAGAAGTGAAAACAAGAGAGTCATCGAAAGATGCTCAAAGATAACATTGACTTGAGAAGACAACATGTTGATGGAAAGATACATATTGTATAGGGTTTTATGGAGAGAATATTTAAAAGATGTCTCGATTTGAAGTAATTGAAAAAAAGATACTTGATGACCTTATGAGCCATGGTAGAAGAAAGATGAGGATCCAATAGTATTCAAATGTGGGTGTTTCACCGAATTGTTGTGCGATAAAATAGATAAGGTAACAGTTAAGGAGGAATACCTGTGATTATGTAAATGGTAGGTTGAGTGCTCGTGTTATTAACTTTATCTAAGATGATCATGGAGATCTCATTTTTGTCTAGGAAGGACTACTTATAGATACAAAGCAAGACCACCAAATAATATTAAATAACAAGAGTCGAGGACCTCCTTAGGAAAGCTAGATCCAGAAGCATGATGCTTCCTCGAATGGTTGTCAATCCTATGTTTTTATCAATTTAATGAAAGTAAATACCAGAAATAAAGGTCCTATTACTAACACTTTAATTTAGGTATATCAAAAAATATTATTAACAAACTAGATTAAGAAAATTGTTAAAATCTAAACTAATCTAGCATCGGCAAGGTATGTTTCTCATTGGGACAGGTCATAAGAGTGTTAGGTAAGGTCATAAAGGTATCTAACAAGGTCTGGGTGGAATTTAGGTGATGTTAGAGGAATTTTGGTGAAGGTTACCGAAAACACAAAGGATCGATGCCGGTAGATAGGGAGACCGAGGATGGTTAAGGTGATCAACGTCAGTAGGGGAAATTTCATAGTAAATTATTTAACAATGGTTTTTAGGCTCTCTATGATTGTATAGAGAGTAGGGGTAGTATGGTTTCAGTCGTAATATGGCTAAGAATACTCAGGGATAATAAGGAAGAGTTTTAGAATGGTGAAAAGGCTTGGGATGGTTAAATAGTGAGCTCGTGGGAAGAAGATGATGTACATGCAACAAAATCAATAAACTACTAAAATAAAACATATATCTATAAAGGGAATAAGAAAAATGATTAGGATCACAATACTTACTTGATGTCTTACAGACCTTGGGAGGTGGAGGAAGATGGTAGTTTATCCGTGAAGATACTTTTTTGTTCAAGACGCATAAATATAGCCTCTGTGCTTCCATGATTTTTCCAACACTATAGAAAGATGAACCAGATGTTTCTCTTGTACTATGGTTGTGTGTGTTCATCATCTAGATGTAGGAGGTCTTGAGGATTTGCACTTGAATGCAATAATCTCTAATAAATAAATGACCAACATGGGTAAAGAGTTGTGAAAGTGTATATAAGGTAACCAATGGTGGTTAAGGTGACCGATGTCGGTTGAGGGATAACCGGTGTCGGTTAGGGTGGGAAAGTATAGGTTTACTAAAAATAGGCATATCTTTACTATTTTTGGCGTGATTTTGATTGAGTCCACTTAGGGAAGTGGAGTTCACATGAGAGAAGGTAGGAAGGTCATATAAGAAGTCTAATTAGGTTTTAGGAAGAATTCTTAGTTAGTTAGGTTAAGTGGTGACTCAACATTGGGAGTGATGACTTAGTGCTGAGAGTGATGACTCGGTCATTATGAGTTAAATGCCCCTGGAATGGGTCTAGGGTGAGGTGTAACGATGAGGTGGAGGTGTGAGGGTGAAATTAACTTAATTAAGATAATTAAATTAATTAATAATGTGAGGATTAATATTAGTATAGGATGAAGGGGTCATGATTAATTAAATATATTACGTTAATTGATTGAAGGGGACTAAGGGGAGTGTGACCCAAATTTAGTGTCTACATTTTCCCCTTTTTGTCGTGTATCTTATATTAGTAAGCAATGCTAAAAACAATAGGAGTCGGTGTCCCGGTATAAGTGGGGTTAGGTTTCCCCAAGTAGGGATAAAGGTGCTCCACCTCAAACCACGAATCGATGAGGTAGGAAACGTAGTCAGTGAGTGGTTTGATAAATAGGTGATTAAGGAAAGTGAAGGTTGATAGGTAAGGGTATGGTTAGTTTGGGTAATGGGTAATGGTCACATTAGGTAATGGTTAATGGGATATTGGGTAATGGGTAATGACAATAAAATAGACACACATGTATAAATTGTGATACGGTACGATTAAGGGAAAGATCTTGAAAACTCTATGTTGTCTAAGGTCAATAGGTTTATTCAAATTTTTTTGAAGTGATTCAGGTATCCAAGGTATAGGATATGGTCATGAAGTAGAATGAGGTCAAGTGTATGAATAGATAATAGGTTTTATTCCATGGAACCAAAGGTATGGTCAAGATAAACATTGTGGAATTAGGTAAGGTAAGATCATTAGGCTAAGAAACATGGGTAACAATATTATAAGGTATAGAGAACACACAAATTCAAAATTTCACCAAGGTGATTCGGTCGGTACGTAGGTTAGGTCAAAAGTATGGCCAAGGTAGAGGTTAATAACATGTCCGTAAACACAATTAAGGAAATGAAAAGGTAATTTGGGCTTGTAGGTTAGGAAAAAGGGCAACGATCAATAATGGGGGTTGAATGGTTCAATTCATAAGTTGGGCTGATGGTGAGGTCGGTATAAGTTAAAGAGGTCATGACATGGATAAGGCTTAGGTGGAGAGGTAAATGTGTCATGGCAGTACATGAAATGAAAATTTCTGTCTAGGTAGGTAGGTTATATGTAAAGCTTGAGTCTTTTAGTGAAGGTATGTTGAGGGTAAAAGTGTATTAGGGTGGTCAAAAATGATGAAAAGAGGTGAAATAGGGTATATGCATAATAACCGATATAGGTCATGGTAAGCCGATAGTGGTTTAGGAAACCGACATTAGTCGACTAGGGCACATGATTGATGTCGGTATTGGTAAATGACATTGGTCATGTCGGGCATAGGGTAAAAAGCTAAATATCCGTAGTCTATGGATATATTTTTACTTTTGATGTGTTGGAAAACAACCGAGCAAGGAGTTTGTTGATTTTTACATGGAGAAAAGGATGAGGTAATTGTACGAGGCTTAGGTGGAGGTAGTTGAGTGGTCGTAAGAGCTAGGTGTTAGAGTCGACGAGGTCATTCGGTTCGAGTTGATTCATCGGAGGAGTGAGAGTTATATTGGAGGCATGGCTACAACAAGAGGAGGTGTCTTGAGGCCCACCAAAGTAGGAATCAATCCCTATTTCATATTTTTAGTTAGAATTTGTGGTAAAATAAACAAATGGGGGAAATTTAAAATTTTGAAGATGAGGGGAAAATGAAAATATTTGGGTATGGAAAGGGTATAATATAGATTAATTAGGTTAGAAAAATGGTTTGGGTGGGGTTGGTTGGTTTTGGGGTAGGTTTTAGGATTTATTTTTTGAAAAAATTCAAAATTTGGGGTTTGGTTTTGACCGATGTCGGTCCAAGATGACCGACGTCGGTCACTATAATGTGACTAAGCCAAAATAGGTTAGGTAGAGAAGGAAAAAATGGGGTGGAAAGGAAATGTGAAGGTAAATAGGTAAAAAATAATGGAACATAGATATAGGAGTGATAAAATTAGGTGGGCAAAAGAGAAGGTAGGAAATGGAAATGGTTAAGAAATAAGGGTCAGTCACGTTGGTGAAATGGATATGGGGTGTGGGTAAGCAAGAGTATTATAAATGAGAGTTCTGGGAAGTAGTTAGGAACATGATAGGTGGGTATGGGGTAGTGGTATGTATAATTAGGTTGGAAGAAATCAAAAAATTAATTTAGTACTTGAAATTGTTGAGTTGTATGGGTGCATGCAAAGTAACAAATGATTGATGATGCGGATAGAGTACCACAACTACTAGTTGACATGCAATGTAGTGTGACCAGGAGCGGAATCACATTTGGGAGGTGGGTTTGATTAGGATCAGGTGGTATAGATGGATTCACGGGATCATAGTATCATGGTCGCTCTCATTGATATATGGGATGAAGTGACCAACACTTTCCACCTACCTCTTGGTGAGATGACGATCACGATGGAGGATGTCTACAGGATACTATGACTACCCATATTCTCGAGAGGTCTATACCATATCGTGAGATGGAACCTTCGAGGAGATGATTGGATTATTTGGTGAGATGGCTAGTGAGCTGACTAAGCACGGTGCTAGTTTGGTGTACATAGCAATGTATGCCACAAACCCACAGGAGACACGGTTAGCCATGTTGATGATGACAATAGTGTTATTATGTGCTTCCAGATTTAGAGGGTGGTCAATTTCCTTTGGTTTTGGCGGGAGTGATGCGATACATGGTCAAGGATCGGGTCCACTTTGCATGGGAACCCACCTATTTAGTGTAGTTATACGGGGGATTTATGGGGATATCAAATATGCACCCGGTATGGCATGTGTTATACCTTCCTTCTACATTTCTAGGCCTATGAGAATATTTTCATAGTGTAGCCATGAGAATGTCAAGTAGCACACTAGCATCGTGGGGAAGAGATCATGATACATGTGGTGGGTGATCGTAGGAGGTCATCCACGAGTGGCGAGGCAGCCCATAATGTGACATATTACCAAAGACACATGGAGGGGTTTTACGTGATGGACATAGTGTGGTGGCCCTATGTCATATTTCTAGCATTTAGAGGTATGAGGTGGGAGCTATAAAGGATAAAATTATTGTGATGAATACATGGTAGATGTGTCAACAAGCATGAGATGATCCAATTAGAAAGATTCGATGTCGGTTTGGACTAGCACGAACGTGTCCATACGTACCCAAAATTGTAAGGTATCTTGATGCTTCTTAGGAGCAGTGTGTAACAAGTTCCCAATGATGATACAGGTCTCCTCGCAAGGTGTTCGGGATCCGGAAAAGCTCTCGGAGTATGCGTTAACATCCCACATGCCCCGCCTAGCCCCCGCGCCCTTTGTTTTCCCCTTTTTTCTTCTTTCCTTGGCCTTTTGATCTTCAGTGACGAAACCGCCGCCCTACAGGGCGGCGGTCTCGTGACCACCGCCCGATCGGGCGGCGGTCTAGAATCGCCACCACCGCCTTCGAGTGGCGGTCTTGCACGTGTTTTCCAGAACGTTCTTTTGACGTGACTCGCATGAAATATCACGTTTCACCAGCTTTCCTTGCCGACTTGAGCATGCATTTATGTTTTTGGTCCCCTGGAATAGTGTTTTTCCTTTGTTTATTGTTTAGGAGTTCAGTTTGGTTTTGATTTTTGGGTGATTGAATTCTTGTGCTCATTTTTTTGAAGACTGATCTTTGCTCTCATCTCCTCATTTTAGTATTTTAGCTTGTTATCTTGTTTAGAAGCCATAGTTTCAATTCACTTGCATGTTTAGTTAGTATTGTTCAGCTGTTGGTAAGCCACATACCCATCTTGTGCAGGCAGTGTTGTTATTTCACCCAATCCGGTCTGAAGTTTGTCTCTGAATTTCTCTTTGCATTAGATTTAGCTATTATTTTGCTTAGAATACTTGTTTTAGTTCATTTGCATGCTCATTAGCATTGTCCAGCTGTTGGTAAGCCACATATCCAGCTTGTGCAAACAGTGTTGTTGTTTTATCCAATCCATTGGAATAGAATAGCTTAGGAAGCCATTAAAGTTGCAGGTTTTGCTCTTCAAACAGGAAAGTTTCAGGTTCTGGTCACTTCATATTGCATGACTCACAGTAAAATCCCGCTAGGAATCACATAAGCCAAGCTCTGTACTCTTGCGCTATCCCTCTCCTACTCACATTTTCGGTCTGCATTCTGAGCTGTCCTTGTCCCAATATCTACTCCTGCCGATGCTAGCATTACACACTTTTTGGATCCACGTGAACACGAAAGAATGAGGAAATCACCCGAGGGGACAAGATCGCACACGCCATCGGATTCGCCACTATTATGTGGAATCCAGGTTTTAACTTTCAAAGTTCTAGTTAGAATCATATCAAATAGAGTAGATAATTGCTTCATTTCAGTGACTTCTATTCTCGATATTGTCAGGGAAGCTGTGAGGATTGATAGTTTCTGAGAAACTATGATTCACTCCTCACTTATGAGGTAGGATCGAGAATCTTGCAGATAGATTAGACGAGCTATTTTATTTATTTAGAATAAATCTACAAATTGCACAGGCTGATAACTACACTCGGTTATTTTGTTTGTTTTAAATTATTGTTTAGTTGTTATTTCTAGATACGCTTAAAATAGTTTGCTTTTCATTGTATTCTTGAAAGGTTTCTTAGAAGAATAGAAGTTATATATATGTTTTAGATTTATTCCACGTAGTTAGAATTTTCTTCGTTACAGTTAGATTTACATTTTGTTTTGTATGACAATCACGGGACCTCAGGAGCCTAGAGAATATATATTTGAGCCAATCGTGCCTCAACCAAACCTCGTCACAGCAATAGTTGACATAGACCAAAATCTCAGAATACAAGTATTCCGAACAACCACAGATTTACAACTGATCAGTTCTCAATTAAGAGGGTTAAACATAGAAGACGACCAAGCACACACGTTTTGGTCAAACCAACCAAATTACAGATTGCCCTAGGTAAACACTCACATGACTGTAGAAGGGTTCAAAGAGAATAAACCTTTGGTTGTGATCCTTTGGTCCCACAAAGTGCAAGAGACACTCTCATAGATATAGATACCGAGTCTAAGGATCCAGTTGCCTCGAACACATGAGATATTATGAGAAAATCACACAATTGTTGGTCTTAAATATAGAAGCGAGAAAGCATATGATTCTTGGATCTAGGGATTAGAAATTGATTTCACGCATGACCATAATAGGACTGCAACAAACAAGAGTCTATGGTTGTGATCCACAAAATCCCACACCCAACGAGTCCACAAGTCAATCGGATATAGATCTTTGCTTACGCACACTAGTATTCCAATCCACTCCAGTTCCACTCATCATCATCGAACAATTGTCCTTACTGGATATAGCGGCTAACGAAGCTAGAGAATTCTGGACTAGGCCAGAGAATCATCCATAGAGTCAATTGTTTTCACCATCCACCCTATGACCTTATCTGGAGACATACACGAAACTATCCCAGGTCATTTTCCACGTATTCCACAACCCATAGATCGAATCACGCCAGAGCTCGATATTGATTGGAGCCTTCGAGCAGTCATCCTTGCCGATCGATCTATCACACCAGTCCAAGTTAGAAGGGCCTTCTTTGCCTTAGATTCACAAATTCCACTAGTGCGTGTCGAAGACATTAGACTGCCTAACTAGTTTTTCTGAATCCAACGCATATTCTACCCCCACCGGCTGTCTCGGCACGACCTCGAGAGGTTGGGTACGCGGAAGAGTCACTTGTAGATTCTCACGCTCGCCTGTCGCTTTTCCGGCGTACAAAACTGGTGAACCCGACGTGAAACAAACAACTGTTTCACCTTCTGTACCTCATTAGCATTCACATCAGTTTCACCAACAAAATTGGTGAACCCAACGTGAAACAAACGAAATTAGTGAAGCTGACGTAAAACTTCCTACTTTCTCGTTCGGAGTCATAATATCACGTGTTCTTTCACAAATCACCTTCGCTCCTTCCCATTATTCTGCGGGTATTCATATACCCCCCGAATATGTCGGGATTCGATGCATATGGCAGACCCCTCTTGGGTCTTGAGGCATACTACGCCCAACAGAATAGGCAATCATCACCCTCACTCTCAGTATGGGGTGACAACTATTCAACTAATCGATTGTCATCACAAACCCCAAGAATCGATATAATTCATCTTTTCAACGAGGAGTTAGATCAACCCCCTCGAACAAAACAAACGAGCCTTTAGGTTCAAACAATATGATGTTTACCAAAGAATCGGCTTGTCTCCTCAAATGCTACTCAGACCAAAAATTAGTAGGCAATCAGATCCATACCTGGTCTTAGATGATGGACAGTCAATACGTTATCCTAGGAGTGAACAACATTCTCGGGGTATGTACCCACCTATAGGAGGTTTACAAATACAACCCGAGATCTCTTTTCAAGAAAATACCTCTATGCCACTGCATATAGGAAATACTCTCGGAGAAACTTGGCAAGATAGCGATCAGTTTATGACAGGATATCACGTACCTATACAACACCAGGGTATACAACAAACGCCACTCAGGAAAAGCACCGTGACTTCACCAAATGAAGTCATTTCAACGTTAGTAGAAAAAGTGAGAGGGTTAGAACTGGCTCAAGCAAGTCAAAATTCTCCGTTCATACAAGCAGGAAGTTCCAATCCTCCATACCACTCTGGCCAAGTAGATCTCCTCACAGGAGTAGGCACGTTAGGCATGCCGCCTCACTATCCACAACAAACGCCAACAAGGCCCATCATCTCTAACACTATTCCTCCCGGTCTAGTATCAAACAATCCATTCCTTGACAATACCCCGTCATACTTAAACATGTACTCCAAATCACCACAAGGAGATATGTTCTCCTCTCTGGCATGTTTGCTCAAATGCAGGGACTTCCTATGCCCCTACCAACACATACTCTGCACCGTATCAACAACCTATCCCACCACCACTCCCTCAGCAACCACCATCAATGGTCGAAAGCTATGCGATAGGGACTTATTCAGAATATCTAAAGGAACCCTTAGACTTCACCATACGAAGCGTCATGCTTCCAAGACCTCTTCCTGATTTACCCAAGTTCAAGGGTGAGGGAGATCCAAACGCACATATCAAAGCTTACGCTACAGCCATACGAGAATTACTCCCTTGGGATGGGGTTGTTGCTAAAATATTTCCCAAAACCTTGGAAGGCATTGCTCTCGACTGGTATTACAGGATACCTGAAGCCTCCATCCATTCATTTAAACAACTCGTGTCAGAGTTCATCAAAGCCTTCGACATGAACAAACTGTTGAGAACAGGAATCAGGGAATTCTTGCACATCAAACAAGAACACAACGAATCTGTCACCCATTTCATCCAGAGGTGGCGTACAGTTCTTTATTCTTCAGCAAGTGCTCCAAACATGGATCAGATGGAACTATGTGATTTATTCCTTCATTCTCTCAGCAAGGAGGTGAAGGAAGAAGTCCAGAAGTTCCCACTAAGAACTTACGATGAAGTACTTGAGAGCGCTCTTCGAATAGACCAAGCAGCGATAGATAGTGGTCGTAAGACATATGGAACAAATGGGAGGTTAATCACCTCCACTCGAACACTACAACTATCACAAATGTCAATCAAGGACCCAAAATCCTTAACAAAAATCGTGGGGTAACAACGGATGGAGTAACCGACCAGCCCAAAAGGGTAAATGTTGTTAATACTCCATCACAAACAAACAACCAACGAAGCAACAACTTTACCCCGACGATCAATACAGTGGATTTTAATCATCCACAACAACAACAACAATGGCGAAATCCCATACAAGGGCCAAGCCAAAACTCATTTGGTTATCAAAACCAAAGTCAAAACCAGAAACAACAATTCCAAAACTTTAATCCTAATAGGCAACAGTTTGATCAGAATTTTAGGCCACAATACACACCTAACCAACAAAATAGGAATTACAACCCCAATTCTTATTGTGGTTTCCACAAAATTCGGGGTCACGATACTAGAATGTGTCGTGACTATAATAAATTTATGCAACGTTTTCCAGAAGAACAAAGACAGTTCTTCACAGATTTGTTTTTGGCAGATCCCATGTCATCACAACCAAATACGCTCACAGGAGCAGTTTCCCCTCAGAATGCTCCCCTCAAGATCTTTAACGATCTGCTCCCAAATCATGATAGCAATAGGCTGAATCCAACTGGAACAAACAAAAGTGCAATGACAGGAAACAATGATCACGAAGCCTCGACTTCATTAAATCCATCAGTTGCACCACAGTTAGGAAGTCAACCGAGACCCAAGATAGTCAGTTTGGTAGAATTAGACGCTGAACTACCTATCAAAGCTATAACAAGAACGCGAGAATATTTCTCTCAACCGAGCTCAAGTCATCTGCCAGAAACAGATAAGAGTCAGCAAATAGTAGAAAAACCCGTAGGTGCCTATGATTTAATTAATGACCTAACAAAGACCTTCTCGCACATCTCATTTTTAGATTTACTAAAGAACTCTCCTCCTCACGAGCTTCTCTTTTAGAAGAATTAGGTCTAGGTCATCTAATTAACATCACTCCACCTCTGAAACACAAGTAAATCACGTAGATTTTGATATCCACCCTCACGGGGCAGCCGGACAAGGATGTCGAATTCATATTCGAAATAAGTAAAATGCCCACGAATCTTTGAGATCGCACGTCGAGGTGACCCACCTTACGCTTACAAGTATGGGTTTATAATAACTACATAAAATGGGCAATGATTTGATGATGGGGCTGCAGTTAACATAGTCCCTTTCTCTTTCCTCCAAAAACTTGGATATGGGGAAACAAACTGTTCCACTACTCGAAATACATTGAGAGGCTATGATAGCCTTAAAGCCACTTCGATAGGAACTATAATACTGTCGGTCACCTTAGGACCCAAAAAAATCCTGACTGAGTTTTATATTATAGATCGGAAACTAATTATAATATGATACTCGGCCGACCATGGATACACCGAATGAAGGCAATCCCTTCTACATTATTTCAAGAAGTAAGATTCTTGCATCTAGGAAAGGTATTTGTAGCCAAAGGTGATCCAAAACCTTTCGATTTGCACCTAGCTGATTTAAAGAAAAGACCAGGGGTGCACTCAGAATTTGAACTTCCAACAAACCAACTTAATAAACCCACTAACCCAAAACCAGAGGAAAATTTGGTACCTACGACGGATCTTGAAACTATCAGCATAGCCAAAACAATTCCAACCCCTAAAGATAAAACTAAAGAAACAGTATCATTAGGGACTACTGCGAAAATTGTTGAGTTGATAGAACAAGATTCACCAATGTTCTTACCATTTGATTCAGTAGGCATAGGATTTTCCCTAGGTGTTGGTTCCCTTCCAGCAGAGGACCTCTGTATGGTAGAAGTAGAGTGCGCAAACGTAGCAAATGCCCCAACATCTATACTCCCGACTAAGTGTTGGACTCTCCATTTCGATGGAGCTAAATGCCGTTATGGAGCGGGGGCAGGTATAATTCTTACTTCACCCGAGGAGAAAGTCCTCCCATTCGCTTTTAAGTTAAACTTTGAATGCACAAACAATGGCGCTGAGTACGAAGCCCTCCTCCTTGGCCTCACCTTAGCCAAAAGAATTGGTATTGATAACATCAGAGTCTTGGGAGACTCGCAATTAGTGACAAATCAAGTTTCTGAAGTATATGAAACTAAAGCCGAACATTTGCAACTCTACAAAAACGTTGTATTAGATTTAAGCAAGGCGTTTAACTTCATATCCATTGAAGCAATCCCGTGAGAGAAAAATCTTCTCGCCGATTCAATAGCAACTTCAGCATCACGTTTTACTCCAAGCAATGAGTTAGAAGATACCCAGTTCACGGTGTCCATTCGTGATGAACCATTGATAAAAATAATGACAAATCCTCTTTCAAGCGGAAGTGAATCTACCATCCTAGACCATGTTGATAGTGATGCGGCTACTTTGGATTACTTAAATGCCTATGCAGCACTACATCTCTCCTATCACATGCTAGATTTATCCTTGATTCCACATTCGTCTTCCTACTTCGGAAATCCCGTAACGGATCTTCCCTCACAAATGGAACCTAGCATATACGCAGTAGAAAATGGGGATGATTTAGATTTACCTCCAGCACCACCTGAGTTCGAAGAGGGTAATGCCTCTTTGATCGAAGAAACAATCGATGTCAACATCGGGACAGAAGATGAACCAAGAATATTGAAACTAGGTTCTTCGTTAACCCCAGAAGAAGTGGAAATACATACTCAGATTCTCAAAGAACATCAGAAGGTGTTTGCATTTAATTATAAGGAGATGACAGGAGTCGCACCCCACATTGCGGTGCACAACCTCGTCACTAAATCAGATGCAAAGCCAATTAAACAAAAATCAAGACCCATGAAGCCCAAAGTAGCTCTCATGGTAAAAGAGGAGGTAATAAAACTCCTTCAGGTAGGGTTCATCAAACCAGTCGACTACTCCCAATGGGTATCTAACATCGTTCCCGTTCTCAAGAAGAATGGAAAGATACGCATCTGCATAGATTTTCGAGATATCAACAAAGCATGTCCTAAGGATGACTTCCCATTACCATCCATAGACGTTATTGTTGATGCAACAGCTGGTTTTGAACTTTTGTCTCTCATGGATGGATTCTCGGGATACAATCAAATCAGAATATCTAAGCAAGATCAAGCTAAAACCATGTTTATAACTCCTTGGGGAACCTATTGCTACGTTGTTATGCCATTCGGTCTCAAGAATGCCGGTGCTACGTACCAGCGGGCCATGACATACATATTTCACGATCTAATTCATAAAATCATGGAATCTTACGTAGATGACTTATTGGCTAAAGCCAAGAAGCGTTGTGACCATCCCGAAGTACTCCGCATCATTCTTTCACGTCTAATAGAATACGGAGTCACACTAAACCCAGAGAAATGTGTCTTTGGTGTAACGGGAGGGAAGCTCTTAGGTTATATCATATCGTCACGAGGGATAGATGTTGACCCAACCAAAATTCAGGCTGTCCTCGAAATGGTTCCACCTTCAAATGAATCTGGAATCAGATCATTTCTCAGAAAAGCTGGGTGCAATCCGAAGATTTATCCCGGACTTAAGCTTCGCCGTTCATCCAATCAACAATTTACTCAAGAAAGACTATAGCATTGATTGGACTGAAGATTGCAATGAAGCTTTTGATGCAGTTAAGCGTTTCCTTTTATCACCACCTACGCTAATGCCACCTAAGTTAGATCACCCGTTAATTCTATATTCACGAGCTACCAATGTCTCGCTGGCCTGTATGTTGGCCCAAGAAGATGATAACAAGAGAGAACGTGTGATTTATTTCATTAGCCGAACGCTGCTCGACTATGAAACATGCTATACACAGGCAGAACGAGAATGCCTTGCCATAGTCTTTGCTACTAAACACCTAAGACATTATATGCTGAATCAAGAAATGAAGGTCATGGTAAAAACGGACCATTTACGGACTTTTCTCACGCAAGGGTCATTGTCTAAAAAGGCTGGATGTTTTATAACCTTAATGGGAGAATTCGAATTAACATTTGTAAATCAGAAGTCGGTTAAAGGACAAATCATCGCGGATTGGTTAGCTGACAACCCATTAGACGGAGGTGATTTAGTAGATTTAGACTTTCCAGATGAATGCGTATACTACATCGAAACCCGACCCGCTATCTCTGAGTGTCCTTGGTACACTGATATCATTAATTATATCATGGACCATACGTACCCGGAGGCAGTTACACCGCAACAAAGAAGGCGGTTACGCATAATCGTAGCTAAATACGTCATTATAGAGCAGGTGCTCTATCGAAAAGCATTCGATGGAATGCTCCTAAGGTGTGTCGACACAGAAGAGTCCAAGAGGATTCTCCATGAATCTCACAGCGGTATATGTGGAGGCCACTTCGGTGGCCATGCCACCGCTCGAAAAATACATCGAATGGGCTATTTCTGGCCCACTCTAGAACGTGACGCGATAGAGTTTGCACGCAGGTGTCATAAGTGCCAAGAATTCTCTCATGAGATCCACATGCCAGCACAAGCTCTGCAACCAATCGCTACTCTGTGGCCCTTTTCTACATGGGGTCTAGACTTAATAGGAAATTCTCTCCCTCATCCACAGACGGCCATAATTTTATAATCACGGCCACTTTGAATATTTTACCAAATGGGTGGAGGCCATGCCTCTTACTCTTTATGCACAGGTCGGTGATCGCCAAGTTCATTTTGAACCAAATCATTTGCAGATGTACGGTATCCCAGTAAATCATTATCTTTGACAATGAAAATTATTTTAAAAATGAAGAAGTTCGCAAACTATGCATTAAATTTAAGATAAGCCATCATACTGACTTCCTTGTATTACCCTCAAGCCAACGGAGACGGTGAAGCGACAAACAAAACAACAAAGCCGTTCTCCTTAAAATGGTGAAAGAAAACAAGAAAGATTGGCATTTGAAGTTATATCCGGCCTTGTGGGCCCACCGAACCTCAATAAGAACACCAACGGGAGCAACTCCTTTCTCACTAGTATTTGGGGCGGCGGCGATTCTCCCGCTTGAGGTCGAAATATCCGTCTCTCGCATTTCATTACAAGGGATTACGGATGAAGACGCTTACAGAGAGAAGCACGTCTTTCCCAACTAGAAAGCCTAGATGAAACTAGGTTAGATCTTTGAGTAGCGGCATAGAGCTTATCTTTGACCGAATGTGTCGGCATATAACAAAAAGTCTATGAACACGATATATACGAAGGTGATCTAGTTCTAAGACTAGATAGCCGGATCGACAAGAAGACCGGTGAAGGAAGGAAATTATGGCCCAAATGGTTGGGCCCATACCGAGTCATGAAGGACTACGGAAATAGTGCTTACCTCTTATGTATGCTAGAAGGTGAGGAATTTGGCGAAACAGTCAATTCCCTGCACCTCAAGCGATTCTACGCATAAGCAACTAGCACTTTGCTTGTATAAATATCTACATTGCATCTTCATATAGATTTAGATCATTTTGTCCACTTATTTCTTACATAAATTGTGATCAAGGAATCTACTCTCAAAGCAGTCCACTAAAAACTCGTGATGTTTTGGCATAAAGCTCTTTAATCATACCTCTCCATCTTCATATATCATCGAATCATCTCGAATCTTTTATCAAATAAATCAAACATGACAAACTCTTAACGGTAACCATACCAAGATCTGCAAGTTTGTTCTCGCTTTGATTTCTTCTTAGGATAGGTGTCTTGCCTATGGTGCATTCTAGAAGATTCATGGTGTCACATCTATCCCATATATACATCTCTTTGAAATAAGCATATACTTGACATTTTACTCAAATAAGCAAGTCAAAAAGTGATTAAACCGAAAAATTTTATTTTTACACATTTCCTTGCCCCACCAACCTTCGGTGATGAGCTTGCGTCTCTTACTAGTGATGTAGGGTTGGGAAAGGATGGAAATTCCCTTAATCACCTATGCCTTGCCCACGGTGATAAACCCACGCTTCTTACTAGTAGCATGGGAAAAGTATAGGGGTCCTCTTGACACAACAAACGTTAAAAGGTCATAAACAAACAATTCAAACTTTGAGTCAAAAACGAATGAATCAGATGTTCAAAATTCCAAGAGAGTTAAAATCCTAAAAACCCAGATTTTGTCTACTATGTGGCCATCTACGGGTCTAAGTCTGGATAAACCGCAAAGCAAGTCGCATCCAAAACTATGAAGTCACTCGAGTGGAGTTGGCTTGTAGCTTCCAATTTGGTTCCACCAAAGCTTTGTCTGTCTTTCATCACTATCATTTCACCACATTTCATAACTTGCGCCCTTCTTAACTCTCGGTGATGAGCCCTCACATCTTACTAGTTGCGTGGAGTTAGGAGTGGGGCAAGTTAATCTGTTCATCATACTGGTTATAATCATCACTTTGCCAAAACAAACATGAGGTATCCAAATTGCTCACAGAAGTTAAGATTCAAAATCACAATATATCTACATTATCATGTATCAGCACCATGAAAAATATAAAAGAAAACAAGCATTTACATCATTTGTCCACCATTGCATATATTCTAGAAAGCATATAAACATACATCGTAGTATACACAAAGAAGCTAGAAATAGAAAAGGAAAACATGAGTGCTAAGCGTTTGATCCAAAAATGAATACATATATATATATAAATAATCAATGTTTATATACAATGCCATCATGCTCTAAGCATGGTCAAAACGCTCAAAGAGCCCATGATATACAAAGAATATATAGTACAAAATACACGAGGGCCAAGAGGCCTCTCAATCCCTACGCGACCCCTCCGAAGGTGCACGCCCTCACCTAGGACTCCAGCTACGCCGGTGCTCTAAATGTACGGAGGGCTCAGGGTCCCGAGGGGCAGCCGCAGTCTCACCATGAGAATGGCTCCTCATAAGGCGCTCAGCCGTCCTGTAGCCTGCTAGCTCGGTGCGAAGGGTCGATACCATCCTGGCCATGTGCCAAACGGGAGCGAAGACATCAGTATGTCTACCAGCTGCTGAGGGCTCCCGGCATCTATAGATAACTCCACGCGGGTCCTATCCATGGGGATCATCAGGGAATCGGTACATACCCTGCGGATCAGATCCCGCCACTCGTCAACAGTCTCTGTAAATAAAGAAGAAAAACAAATCAGAAACCAAGCAAGAGGCTAAAAGATACAAGATAAAAACACAAGGAGAGATAGCAATTAAAACAAATCCTAAATTAAACAAACGTTAAAGAAGGAAGAAAGGATAACTTACTCGGATCACCGGGCCTCCAAGATGGATTGCTGGGGCTAGCACCCGCCGCGGATGCCGCTGCTAATCGAGGGCTACTCTTGTGGCGGGGCAACATGTCACCCTGCAACTGACTCGTCCTCTCCACCATGGCCCTGAGAGAGTGGCTCCTCTGAAACTAGAGTGTCCTTCTCTGTGCTCTGCTCAGCCCTCTCTACCTACATAATATCCTGAGTGTCATGCCACTCAGGATCGCTGTCCTCGGTCTCCTCCTCTGTCCCTCCCTCTGTGAGCTCCTCAGAGTCGGAGTCAATATCTATAGGGTCATCACTGCTATGAGCAAGACCCGCAACAATCTGAAGTAAAGGTGCCCGAGGCACACCAGCTCTCCCTCTAGCACGAACTATCCTCCTGGCTGCAATAGGAATGCCAGGAGTGATCACTGTCCAACCACGGCCTCTAGGCCCCCTTCGGCCTCGCGAACTGATCTGTAAACTGGCACCACTGGGGGAAGCATGCCCAAATACGGTAGGCCAAACTGCTGAGGAACTCTGCCAAAAGGATGCACCTCCACTCGTCCCACTCGATCAATGAGCTGCCCTGTGGTCGAGCAAGAGATCAGGGTAAGAGTCTCCTCTCCCCATATGCCGGCCATAAGCCGGTACGGTGTCACCTCCATGTCTGCAGTAGTAAGGGAGGCAACTGGCTGGTGAGGTGCTCTAAGCACCGACATATCTGTCCATCTGGCTGCCCTCACAGCCCCAGGATCTGCCACCTCCACGCCTACCATAAGGGATAAAACGCTCATACACCCAACTCATGACTAAAGTCGGGTGGCTCAATGACTGTCCCTGTAAACTGGACCACCCTGTATAAATCATGGTAGGTGGTCCCCAGAATATCTGCACCCCAGGCGTATATCCGGCCATGCCCCTCTATCTGCGCAATGATGGGGGCCCAACAGTATAACAATGTATCCCCTCCCTTGTCCCCGATCAGTCTCGAGGCAAGGATCCCCATGACGGCCTGTCGAAGTACGGGGATAGGCAAAGAAGGAATGGATCGAACTCTCACTCCCTTCTTCGACCCCGTGGAGATAACTGCATCTCCCATATATGCTGCCCACTATGCAATCTGTGCCCGTGAGCCTGCTGTCTCTAATGTAAGTCTCCGCCCAATGATCGGGACTCCCAGAATGCGGTAGACATCCTCGAGTGTAATGGTCCACTCACCACGGACCCCTGGCAGTCGGAAGGTGTTCCGATCTGCATCCCAATAAGAGAATAAGTCACAAAGGATGTGACTAGATGGTGCAACATGAGGCACACGCGATATACGCAGTATGCCGGCTCTCTGTAGTGTGTCCTCCTCATCCTGTGAAAGGGCATCCAGTACCCCTGAGAGCCAATCACACTCTCTCTCTCCTGCTCCATCTAATATACTCCTCTCTCGCCTGCATACACCCAAAAACACACAAAACAGAGCAAGTTAATATCTGAACAATACCAAGAAGGTCATAAAAATGTGTAGAAGTGTAAAAAAATACAAGTGTAATCTCAAATTTAAGTTCCTTTTGCATTACGTGTAAAACCGCCGCTCGACGAGCGGGCGGGTCATGTAACCGCCGCCTGCCTGTGGTGGCGATCGTGGTCCGAAAACCCACGCGGGTTTTTAATCTAAAAAGCCTAAAAACAAGCAAAAAATGACCATTTGACCTAAAAATGGAGCCTACCCAGTAGGCGCCCCCCCTAGGTGAACCTTTTGAACCTAACATTTTCAAAAATAACCCCCCCATTACGACAAATTTAGCATTTCAAATTTAAAGGGGGAAAAACACAAAATTGAAGAAAACTAACCTGTGATCGCTGAGGTCGGTGTTCCGCACGTGGAGGCATGATCACGATCTCGCTGCGGACGTTTTGACTCTACTCACGCAAGAAACCGTCACCGTGGGTCCCAGAGCTCAAAATCAATCAAATCAACTCGCGCAAATGAATAGGAAAATGGGCCCACTTTCATATATATAGCGCCCTGATTCATTTTAAAAGACTTTTTCGCAGGTTTTGGAGCGCCGACGGAGGTAAGTTCCTATCCCCGCACAAATGGTACATTCTCATTCCCTGTCTTTTTAGCATTTGTTTTCCAAAGTTATTGTATCTATCTGCACTTGAATCCTCTTTTCATTTTGCAGGTAGCGGGAATTTTGGATGGCGTAATTTCAACACACGGACGTGTAAGGTATAACTTCTAACTCCCCATTTCGGGACTGCCATACTCGGACCCACCGTTTTATGCCTCTTCATGGCTAAAATGCTTCTCCGAGGGGGCAATATGTACGTACCCAAAATTGTAAGGTATTGTACTGCCGGAACAGTGTAACAAGTGCCCCAATGATGATACAGGTCTCCTCGCAAGGTGTTCGGGATCCGGAAAAGCTCTCGGAGTATGCGTTAACATCCCACATGCCCCACCTAGCCCCCACGCCCTTTGTTTTCCCCTTTTTCTTCTTTCCTTGGCCTTTTGATCTTCAGTGACAAAACCACCGCCCTGCAGGGTGGCGGTCTCATGACCGCCACCACTGATCGAGAGCAGCGGTCCGCCCCGCTTAGAGCGGCGTTCCTGCGCACATTTTCCAGAACGTTCTTTTGACATGACTCACATGAAATATCATGATTCACCAACTTTCCTTGCCGACTTGAGCATGCATTTATGTTTTTGGTCCCCTGGAATAGTGTTTTTCCTTTGTTTATTGTTTAGGAGTTCAGTTTGGTTTTGATTTTTGGGTGATTGAATTCCTATAAATGCATGGCTTGTGCTCAAACAAATGGCCTGATTTTGAAGACTGATCTTTGCTCTCATCTCCTCATTTTAGTATTTTAGCTTGTTATCTTGTTTAGAAGCCATAGTTTCAATTCACTTGCATGTTTAGTTAGTATTGTTCAGCTGTTGGTAAGCCACATACCCATCTTGTGCAGGCAGTGTTGTTATTTCACCCAATCTAGTCTGAAGTTTGTCTCTGAATTTCTCTTTGCATTAGATTTAGCTATTATTTTGCTTAGAATACTTGTTTTAGTTCATTTGCATGCTCATTAGCATTGTCCAGCTATTGGTAAGCCACATATCCAGCTTGTGCAAACAATGTTGTTGTTTTATCCAATCCATTGGAATAGAATAGCTTAGGAAGCCATTAAAGTTATAGGTTTTGCTCTTCAAACAGGAAAGTTTCAGGTTCTGGTCACTTCATATTACATGACTCACAGTAAAATCCCACTAGGAATCGCATAAGCCAAGCTCTGTACTCTTGTGCTATCCCTCTCCTACTCGCATTTTCGGTCTGCATTCTGAGCTGTCCTTGTCCCAATATCTACTCCTGCCGATGCTAGCATTACACGCTTTTCTGGATCCACGTGAACATGAAAGAACGAGGAGATCACACTGAGGGGACAAGATCGCACACGCCATCGGATTCACCACTGTTCTGCAGAATCCAGGTTTTAACTTTCAAAGTTCTAGTTAGAATCATATCAAATAGAGTAGATAATTGCTTCATTTCAGTGACTTCTATTCTCGATATTGCCAGGGAAGCTGTGAGGATTGATAGTTTCTGAGAAACTATGATTCACTCCTCACTTCTGAGGTAGGATCAAGAATCTTGCAGATAGATTAGATGAGCTATTTTATTTATTTAGAATAAATCTACAAATTGCACAGGCTGATAACTACACTCGGTTATTTTGTCTGTTTTAAATTATTGTTTAGTTGTTATTTCTAGATACGCTTAAAATAGTTTTCTTTCCATTGTATTCTTGAAAGGTTTCTTAGAAGAATAAAAGTTATATATATGTTAGATTTAGTCCACGTAGTTAGAATTTGCTTCATTACAGTTAGATTTACATTTCGTTTCGTATGACAATCACGGGACCTCAGGAGCCCAGGGAATATATATTTGAGCCAATCGTGCCTCAACCAAACCTCGTCACAGCAATAGTTGACATAGACCAAAATCTCAGAATACAAGTATTCCGAACAACCACAGATTTACAACTGATCAGTTCTCAATTAAGAGGGTTAAACATAGAAGACGACCAAGCACACACGTTTTGGTCAAACCAACCAAACTACAGATTGCCCTAGGTAAAGCACTCACATGACTGTAGAAGGGTTCGAAAGAGAACAAACCTTTGGTTGTGATCCTTTGGTCCCACAGCCAGGTGCAGGAGACACTCTCACAGATATAGATACCAGTCTAAGGATCCAGGTTGCACGAACGCCTGTGAGATATTATGAGAAAATCACACAGTTGTTGGTCCTAAATATAGAAGCTGAGAAAGCATACGATTACTGGATACTAGGGATTAGAACTTGATTTCGCGCATGACCATAACAGGACCGCAACAACCAAGAGTCTATGGTTGTGATCCACAGATCCCACAGCCCAACGAGTCCACAAGTCAATCAGATATAGACGCTGGCTTACGCACACTAGTATTCCAATCCACTCCACTTCCACCCATCATCATCGAACAATTGTCCTTACTAGATATAGCGGCTAACGAAGCTAGAGAATTCTGGACTAGGCCAGAGAATCGTCCATAGAGTCAATTGTTTCACCATCCACCCTATGACCTTATCTGGAGACATACATGAAACTATCCCAGGTCATTTTCCACGTATTCCACAACCCATAGATCGAATCATGCCAGAGCTCGATATTGATTGGAGCCTTCGAGTAGTCATCCTTGCCGATCGATCTATCACACCAGTCCAAGTTAGAAGGGCCTTCTTTGCCTTAGATTTGCAAATTCCACTAGTGCGTGTCGAAGACATTAGACTGCCTAACTAGTTTGTCTAAATCCAACGCATATTCTACCCCCACCGGCTGTCTCGGCATGACCTCGAGAGGTCGGGTACGTGGAAGAGTCACTTGTAGATTCTCACGCTCGCCTGTCACTTTTCCGGCGTACGGTGCCACCACCATTACCAAAATATCATTGAGAGGATGTGGGGATGCTTTTGTCTCCACCTTTTCCTATATATCTAGCTGGTCATGACGATCCATCGGTGGATATCAAGATTGGTGATGTCGGTGTTTTGATGGGTATAGACGTTGGTAGGCAACGAGCTACGGTAGCACCTCCACGGTTGGGGAAGCTAGATTTGGTGACAAAGATAGTGTAGAGAGATAGACTACGAGGACAAGTGACAACCCTAGGGGTGCATTTGACCATAACACAAGAACAAGTAGTTACCTTGATTGGGCCTATGACTACACTACGAGGTCGGTTGGCATAGAATCAAGCTTAAGCGTAGGTTCATGATCCTATATAGGATGGGGCATAGATATATTCTCTGTATGCACATGTCACATGGTTAAGAGGGTAGCTGGAAATAACCTGGGCATAGGTTATGGTTCTACAAGCTCGGGTGATAAAGACAAATACCAAAGCATAGGCACCGTGGAAGGTACCGGGTAGGTATCGGGACAAAGTCCCATTATACAGTGTGAGCATCAGGACATGGTCCCATGGTATATGGGGGAGGAATGGGATTACATGTACAGGGCCCGAGGCCATTACTACTAGTGGGAAGAGTTCATAGGTTATAGTGAGGCCAATGGCACCACCTCAAATGGTGTCGATGGTGAAGTTCGGGGATGCCCTAAATAAGGCTAGCTATTATCGGGATCACTTGATGAATACAAGCATTAATGTCCCCACTTATGTTGATTTCGGGCACAACAGCATCTAGTGATCAAACAAGGCCTCACAACTCAAAGAGTATAAGGGGTCATCGAGCCCATAGATAGGGCTAGGGAGAGGTTACCAGTTCTCGGAGGCCAAGCCCGGTGAGGGCCAGGAGGAGACTAGGTCAAGACCCATGGTGGGTGGAGAGATGCTATAAGGGATCCCGATTTGGAGAGAGGAGGAGATGAGATGAGACCAGAGATGAGGGTAAGGTGAGGTTGATGTTTTAGTTTAGTACTTATATTCTACCATCCTACGTGCTAAATATTTTGGTGAAACTATACATGAGAGTTTTGAGATTGTGATGATTCTTATGGCCTCCATGCCAAAGATAGTGAGGCTGTATCTGAGTGATTTGAGATACTTGATGTTTATATATCTTCCTATTCATTGTATTGAGGTACAAACATTTCAATTTGTGGTATATTTATGTTGATTGTGATGTTTATTGCTCATATGATATGATGTTGATGATGATCTTGGTTATATTTCCCTTTTGTTATTGTCATGGAAATTTTTAGAAGGTCCAAGATAGGCATGGTAGATTCAGGTCACAGGCATGGAAGAGTTAGGTCTAGGCATGGTGGAGTCGAGTCTAGGTATGGTTGAGTATGGTTTTTGTGTTTGATTTAATTTCCAAGTTATTGGTATTATGGAAAATAAATGATGATGTATATGTATGTTGTGGTTTAATCTTCCAAATGTTTGATATCATGGAAAATGTTAAAATAATTAGGTAGAATATGGATATGGTAGTGAAATGGTAAATGTGATGAAATAATGAATGTTTGTTGTGGTATATTAATTTCCAAGTTTTTGGGTGTAAATGGAAACTAAATAGGGTAGAATGTGAACATAAAAGGGAGAAAAATTATTAGGGGTAAAAGGTATAGAAGGGTAAAAGATAAAAAGATAAAATATGAAAGACAATCGAGCTAACCTCCAAGGGCCCCATGCCCTCAGAATGTTGCCTACATATCCCCGATGTAAAGGGGCTTCAGACCGATGTAGTTCTCCCATAAGCTAGGGAAGAATATGATGAGGTAGAGGAATGGGTTAGTAGGTTTTAAGAATTATCGAGTCTATGTCATTCGGGGATGTTTGAGTTTAGGTCATTTAGGCATGGTTGAGTCTAGGTCATTTAGGCATGGTTGAGTCTAGGTCATTCGGTTATGTTTGAGTCTAGGTCACGGGAATTGGTGATATTGAGGTTGAAAAGGTATGGGTGATTTTAGGTTGATTTTGGTGAAAGAGGAATTCCCAAAATGTAGGTGTCGAAGGTATGGTCATGTATAGGAGAATCAAATAAGTAAGAAAAAGGGTGAATGGTAAGAGGAGACAAAAGAGTCGCCTAATTGATAAGAACCATGACGAGTCTATCATACCAAAGATGGTGTATGAACATAAAACCCTAAAGGCATTGCATGATTGATTGTTCTAAGGGTGAAGAAGGTCACATGATCACAAAATATTACATTTGCGCAAGTCCCTTGAATAGGAAGAAGAGTATAAAGGAAAGGCAAGTGAGGTGAAAGAAGTTTGTTTTAGTGTAACCTAGTGTGAGATAGCATGCCTCTTTGGAAAGAGACCCAAGATAAAAATAGGCAAGTCCATGACAAAAAAGTCATCTTTTTCTTTTTTCTTTTGTTTTTATAGACTGATCGATGTGGAAAGTTTATGTGGGATGAGTAGATTATCTTCTTAAGGTATTCATGAAGGTGATCGATGTGGGAAGATTCGAATATATATATATATATATATATATATATATTTGTAGGAATAGTCTTCTTTTTGATAGACTTGGTATGGTGAGGATAGCTTTGTATAGCTGTCCTTCGAGGGAGTAGTCTATTTATAGTAACAAGATAGAAAGAGCAGATGTACTTTTTGAGGGATTCATACTTTTGTTAGAAGTTTGACTCAAGGAATCTAAATTTTGAAAAATCCCATATATTACTTTTGAATTGTTCTTTTTAATTTTAGGTCATGGAAAATATTATAGAGAAGGATAGGCTTCTTTTATGAAGACACAACCATAACACACATGGGTTAGCTATGAAAGAGAGGTTTTAAGTGACGAATGACCATGGGGTTCCATCTTGAAAAGGATGAAAAGTATCAATGAGAATCATGTTATGAGTAGAGCTATGGTACTCATATTGAAGATAAGGATGAAAGGTGATGGGTAATCACATGATTCAATTTTGATCATTAATCCCGAAAATAGGTAAGTGGAAGGTGGATATTGCTCAAGTGATAAGTGTTTAATAGACATAAGAATGATCTAGGTTTTGATTCAAAAATAGAATGGTTAAAGATGCAAGGCATTGAGGGCTCATGTTTTGGTTTACCTTCTCATGAAAACAAACGATAAGCACCTAATCCATAGGTATGAGTAAAGATATAAGGTCTAAGCCAATTAGGAGAAACATTTCCTGACGTACTTTTTTTCCTCTTTTATTACATGTTGATTTTCCTTCAGGACAAGGTCACCAAACTGGAAGGTTCGTTATTGGACACATTTATCATAGGCATGTTTGATACATTTTTGGTAGATTTGGAGGTGATCGAGGTCATTGAGACAACATTCATCTAATAACTCGAGTTGTGTCAAACGGTCTTAGAGAAAGTCATCATTGTTGAGCATATCTTTGAGTGAGATACCAAGAGATGGAATTTGGAATTTGAGAGGTAGGACAACCTTTGTACCCTAGACTAGAGAAAAGGCATGGCAAAGTAGTTTAGGTATGAATACTAGTGCCATAAGACCATAAGGAAAAAGGAATATGCGTGTGCCAATCCTTTCCAGTATAAATCAACCACTTTCATAAGAATTTTGTTTAAGGTTTTATTGGTTGATTTCAATTGGAAATTGTTTTGAGGATAATAAGGTGAAGAAAAACTAAGTTGGATGCCAAAGGTGTCACAAAGTTTCTATAGGGTTTTTATTTTAGTTGTTTACCATTGTCTGTGATAAGTCGATGAGGAACACCAAAGTGACAAATAATGTGATGATTAATGAATTCACATATTTTCTCAGCCTTGGTAGAAATAAGAGGTATGGCTTCCACCCATTTAGTGTAATATTTGGTAGTGGTGATAATCCATTGATGAAGTTGAGAATAATGATGGTTAATCTCATCAACAAGATCCAAAACCCATTAAGAGAAAGGCCAAAGGTCTCTTGCAACCTGTAAGGCATGACTAGGGGTATGGTGAAGATTATCATATTGCTGACACTTCACAAAATGCTTGACATAGTCACAATAATCATGGTTTAGGGTTAGCCAATAATATCCTAGGTGAAGAATGTGTTTAGCGACAGCTAAACCACTAAAGTGACCCCCAAAAATTCCATTGTGAACTTCCTTGATGGTGTAGGGAATTTCAGAACTTGTAAGACATCGTAAGAGGATAGCATCAAAACCATGTTTATAAAGAAGACCACCCATGATGACATAGCGAGAGACACTTTTGAGAAAGGCTCATTGTCCATTATGAGTAATATTTGGAGGTAGAATAGAAAGGGAAAGGTAGTAAGAAAATTGATTATACTAAAGGTCACGTAAGTCAAGTTCAATTTTCCTACAAGGTTTACATCTCAAAAAAAATAAGAAGGTGATTGCAACCTTTTTACCGTGAAAATATTTTTGAGTCGGGGGAGAGAGGATTTGAGAAGCCATACATGTCATAGTATCCATAAATTTATTAGTATAAAGCGGGGTGGTTTGAAGTTCATAACGGTCAAAGGTAGTCAAAATTATGTCAACATGATGTTTATACCTTTGAAGTATCTCATTACTGAAACTGGTATATACCATTAACTTCGTTCACAACCAGTTGAGAGTTGCCAAATATATTAATTTTCTTAACGTCTCAGAGACAGCAAATTTGTGTCTTACAACCCCTTGTGACCCGCATCTCATTTCGTAACCTAACCTCACCACCTAAACCTTACACACCATTTATTAATTATCTTATAATTAATAAATCCACATCGCCTTACCTGCCACCTCATTTTGCCACCTCATCATGACCTAGTCTTAACCCTAAACTAACCTAATTAAGACCTATAACTTGGTCCAATTCCACACCCATGACTAATGACCCCTTTCTCGCACCCAAAACCGACCTTCTAGTCACTTGACCAAGCCCGCAACTAATCCCTCGGGAGAAAAGGAGGGAAAGTTGGCTATTTTACTAAAAATAGCCCACTTTGACCTGACCGATACCGGTTCCTACTCGACCGCCGTCGGTTGCTTAACCGCCATCGGTTCCCCATAAATGACCACTTCCAACCAAAAACAAAGGATCGGATTTTCATTTGATCGAAAAAGGAGGAGAAATCATTGAAAGGATCCAGATTTTGCTTGGCCGAGCAGAGACAAGGGAAGAAACAGGAAGAGTTTGCAGAGAAGGACATCAAGCCCAAGACTGCAACTGAATAACCAGAGCCCAGTAACACTCATCCGAGCATCAGAAGAGGAGATAACTCATCTTGGATTGTCGATCATCCAACTTGGGTCCCGTCTTCATCATCACATCCTAAACACATCCGCATCTGCATCGGGGGACGAGTAAGTAGTGTTTTATATGTTTCTAAGCACCATTTTCTTGAGCTTTGTTGATTAATAGTAATCATAAGTTTATTCCTAGACCTACTACCAAGAACATACTACACTTAACCTTCACCCATACATCCTGATATTGCCCAGAAGGCCATTTTACCACACTCTGAGTCTTCCCTATCCTCCCATCATTCCCCTCAGCCATCCCCCAATCTTAATAACCCCACAATCACCTTGCAACCAACCTCTATCCAGAAGCACTTAGATTGCTGACCCTACCGGTATCATTTATCCCCTACCGGCAGCGGTTCTCTAACCGCGGTCGGTTACCCAGTGACCGGCATCGGTCACTGTGACTTATACCCCGAAACCTTTTTCTCACCTATTTGCCACCTAACAACCTCAGATCCAGTCTGGTTTATCCCTATAACTCAACCTCGAACGTCAACTACTACCGAATCGAAAAACAACGTGACGCTTTATTATTGATAGTTTAGCTTCTATTGCTTTAGTAATGTGAGATACCTAAATCGTGATTTTGTAATAGCTTTCTTTGTTATCATTTGTGTTAATTCGTATTAAAAGGGGAACTGACCACCTTCGAAAGGAAGTTTTATATTTCCTGGGCCTAAGGCAGCTCCCTCATTTATTGTCTAATTAAAATCTGGTGGTCTTGTATTCTTACTTGCAGGTAGTCCTTCCAAGACAAAAAGGAGTTCTTCGCAGTCAATCTGATCTTTCTCTACGGTACACGCACACCATCTCAACATTCAACAGGTATTCCTCCTAGCCCTAACCCTTATCTGTTTCTCAAAGGAATGATAGGATAGAAGCAAGTCTATTCTGCAGAGCCGAAACATTCCGTGCAAAACATTTTGGCACACCAATCCACACAATGAGGGGTTTCGAAGCTCGTGCAGACGATGACACGTCATCGTGGTGGGATGGGTGGTGGTGGTCCAGCTGGTCCAGCACCTCCTGCTCCTCTTGGCATTTGTGCCATGGCTATAAACTCTCCTCTGCTTTGGGTCCTCCACCAATCAATCAAGCTGCGCCTTCTACTCCTCGGGCCCTACTCACTCACTCCTCCCGCTCAAATAGCGCCACCTCAACCAACAAATACTCCAATCTCAATAATCCACCTCAGACAACCCAAATCGGTTTTCAAATTGCAAATGTGACAATGACAGGCCGTATTTTTCTTTTTATAGGTTTTTGACCTATAACCGATATCGGTTTTATTATGCCCTAAGGAACCAGTATCGGTCCCCTAACCGATATCGGTCATAGATAATCGACATCGGTTTTATTCCAACTTTTCCCCCAATTTCTACCCCTATTTACTAATCACCCTTTCTCACAAACATCGCCTATATCAACCTTTGCTGCAACCCCTTTGTTAACCCACTTGGCCTGACCCAAGGCCGTAACCAACCAATTTGGCCCGACCCACGGCCGCAACCAACCTATTTGGCCCGACCCAAGGCCGTAACCTACCATTTGGCCCGACCCACGGCCGTAACCTACCATTTGGCCCGACCCGCAGCTGTTACCAACTCCTTTGGCCCGACCCACGGCCGTAACCAACCTATTTGGCCTGACCCACGGCCACAACCAACCTATTTGGCCCGACCCAAGGCTGTAACCTACCATTTGGCCCGACACACGGCCATAACCTACCATTTGACCCGACCCGCTGCTGTTACCAACTCTTTTGCCCGACCCAAGGCGTAACCTACCATTTGGCCCGACCCACGGCCACAACCAACCCATTTGGCCCGACCCAAGGCTGCACCTAACCATTTGGCCTGACCTAAGGCCGCACCAATTAAATACCATACCCACAATCAACGTTTTATTTTATCCATCCATCATGTACCTTTTGTTCAATCGAGCTCACTGTTCGTGTTTTAGCATCATCGGGTCCTTGACTTGATCGATCGACCAAATTTTCCTAGACTTAGACCGTGACGTTTATCTCAACCAAACCAACCATTTGTCTTGCCGAACATGCCCAAACGTTCCTGTACCTTACCCGTTATATACCCTGAGCTACTTCCTATGCCTTGGATACCAGGATTATATCACCCTTGTTTGGATAAACTATCAACCTTTGCCTATGAATTGCTTGTTTGCTCTTCAAATCATATACCCTGGTCGCACTACTGCATTTCAACGTGCATCTGCTTCCTTGGACCTACCCCACCCTCTTACCGTTATCTCAACACCATTTACCCTTTATCAACCCTATCCCTGCTTTCACACTACCTCAATCTGTGATAGATTTGAGGGGGATTACCTATACCCTTAACAAGGGTAACCACTTCTTATTATTGTCCGTACGGCTTTAAAAAAAAAACAAACTACATGACAATAAGGGGCTAATGTAGACACCAAATTTGTGTCTTACGACACCTTGTGACCCGCATCTCATTTCGCAACCTAACCTCACCACCTAAACCTTACACAATTATTTATTAATTATCTTATAATTAATAAATCCACATCGCCTTACCTGCCACCTCATTTTGCCACCTCATCATGACCTAGTCTTAACCCTAAACTAACCTAATTAAGACCTATAACTTGGTCCAATTCTACACCCATAACTAATGACCCCTTTCTCGCACCCAAAACCGACCTTCTAGTCACTTGACCAAGCCTGCAACTAATCCCTCAGGAGAAAAGGAGGGAAAGTTGGCTATTTTACTAAAAATAGCCCACTTTGACCTGACCGATACCGGTTCCTACTCGACCACCGTCGGTTGCATAACCGCCATCGGTTCCCCGTAAATGACCACTTCCAACCAAAAACAAGGGATCGGATTTTCATTTGATCGAAAAAGGAGGAGAAATCATTGAAAGGATCCAGATTTTGCTTGGCCGAGCAAGGGACAAGTGAAGAAACAGGAAGAGTTTGCAGAGAGAAGGACATCAAGCCCAAGATGCAATCAATAAATAACCAGAGCCCAAAGAACACTCATCCGAGCATCGAAGAGGAGATAACTCATCTTGGATTGTCGATCATCCAACTTGGGTCCTGTCTTCATCACCACAGTCCTGAAACTCTGCATCTCGCATCGTGACGAGTAAGTAGTATTTTATATGTTTCTAAGCACCATTTTCTTGAGCTTGTTGATTAATAAGAATCATAAGTTTATTCCTAGACCTACTACCAAAGAACATACTGGACTTAACCTTCACCCATACATCTTGATATTGCTCGAAGGCCATTTTACCACACTCCGAGTCTTCCCTATCCTCCCATCATTCCCCTCGCCCATCCCCCAATCTTAATAACCCCACAATCACCTCGCAACAAACCTCTATCCAAGCACTTAGATCAAGACCCCTACCGGTATCGTTTATCCCTTACCGGCAGCGGTTCTCTAACCGCGGTCGGTTACCCAGTGACCGGCGTCGGTCACTGTGACTTATACCCCAAAACCTTTTTCTTGCCTATTTTCCACCTAACAACCTCAGATCCAGTCTGGTTTATCCCTATAACTCAACTCCGAACGTATCAACAACCAAAGAACCAAACAAACAACGTGATGCTTTATTATTGATAGTTTAGCTTCTATTGCTTTGTAACGAGATACCTAAACCATGATTTTGCAATAGCCTTCTTTGTTATCATTTGTGTTAATTCGTATTAAAAGGGGAACTGACCACCTTCGAAAGGAAGTTTTATATTTCCTGGGCCTAAGGCAGCTCCCTCATTTATTGTCTAATTAAAATCTGGTGGTCTTGTATTCTTACTTGCAGGTAGTCCTTCCAAGACAAAAGGATTTCTTCGCAATCGATCCGATCTTTCTCTACAAAGATGCGCGCACACCATCTCAACATTCAACAGTATCCCTCCTAGCCCTAACCCTCATCTGCTTCTCAAAGGAATGATAGGATAGAAGTAAGTCTATTCTCGTAGAGCCGAAACATTCCGTGTGAAACATTTGTGTCTTACGACCCCTTGTGACCCGCATCTCATTTCGCAACCTAACCTCACCACCTAAACCTTACACAATTATTTATTAATTATCTTATAATTAATAAATCCACATCGCCTTACCTGCCACCTCATTTTGCCACCTCATCATGACCTAGTCTTAACCCTAAACTAACCTAATTAAGACCTATAACTTGGTCCAATTCCACACCCATGACTAATGACCCCTTTCTCGCACCCAAAACCGACCTTCTAGTCACTTGACCAAGCCTCGCAACTAATCCCTCAGAGAAAAGGAGGGAAAGTTGGCTATTTTACTAAAAATAGCCCACTTTGACCTGACCGATACCGGTTCCTACTGATCACGCCGCGGCCATTGTGTAACCGCCATCGGTTCCCGTAAATGACCACTTCCAACCAAAAACAAAGGATCAGATTTTCATTTGATCGGAAAAAGGAGGAGAAATCATTGAAAGGATCTAGATTTTGCTTGGCCGAAAGCAGAGACAAAGGAAGGAACAGGAAGAGTTTGCAGAGAAGGACATCAAGCCCAAGATTGCAACTGAATAACCAGAGCCCAGTAACACTCATCCGAGCATCAGAAGAGGAGATAACTCATCTTGGATTGTCAGATCATCCAACTTGGGTCCTGTCTTCATCATCACAATCTTGAAACCTACATCTGCATCAGGGACGAGTAAGTAGTGTTTTATATGTTTCTAAGCACCATTTTCTTGAGCCTGTTGATTAATAGTAATCATAAGTTTATTCCTAGATCTACTACCAGCAACATACTGCACTTAACCTTCACCCATACATCCCGATATTGCCCAAGGCCATTTTACCACACTCGAGTCTTCCTATCCTCCCATCATTCCCCACCCATCCCCCAATCTTAATAACCCCACAATTACCTTACAACAAACCTCTATCCGTGGCACTTAGATTGCCGACCCTACCGGTGTCGTTTATCCCCTCACCGCAGCTTAGCCGCAGAATCGGTTACCCGATGACAAAGCGCCGTCGGTCACCGTGACTTATACCCCGAAACCTTTTTCTCACCTATTTGCCACCTAACAACCTCGTGATCCAAATCTGCTTTTTTATCCCTATAACTCAACTCCTAACGTATCAACGACTAGTAACCGAACAAACAACATGATGCTTTATTATTGATAGTTTAGCTTCTATTGCTTTGTAACGAGATACCTAAATCGTGATTTTGTAATAGCTTTCTTTGTTATCATTTGTGTTAATTCATATTAAAAGGGGAACTGACCACCTTCGAAAGGAAGTTTTATATTTCCTGGGCCTAAGGCAGCTCCCTCATTTATTGTCTAATTAAAATCTGGTGGTCTTGTATTCTTACTTGCAGGTAGTCCTTCCAAGACAAAAAGGAGTTCTTCGCAGTCGATCTGATCTTTCTCTATGGTACGCGCACACCATCTCAACATTCAACAGGTATTCCTCCTAGCCCTAACCCTCATCTCTGCTTTCTTAAAGGAATGATAGGATAGAAGCAAGTCTATTCTCAGAGCTGAAACATTCCATGCGAAACAACGCTAAGGCTATGGAGTCTTGAAGACCTAACATGATTTCTTCATATTCGGTGATATTGTTAGTATAATCAAAATATAGTTTGAAAGATAATGACATAAGCTCACCATCAAGAGGGATGAGGATAACTCGACACCACCCTCATGCTAAAATTTGGAACCATCGAAGAATAAGGTCATCTGGTAAATAGAATTGTCCGAAGAAAGGGTAGTGATAGATTCATGAGGGAAATTGAAGTTAGAGGATTTATTTTCGAAGATAGGCGTGTTCATGAGTTGGTCAACGATGGTTTTTCCTTTGATAGATTTTTCATGGGTAAGTTTGAGATCTATGTCGCCGAAGCATGAGCCAACATGCAACACGTTGATGTTGGTAGGACTTGGTGTATATGTATTGTAAGGGGTCAATATTGGTGACAACAAAGGTTTTATGGTTGAGTAGGTAATGACAAAGTATAGTGGAGATAAAAACTAAGGCTAAACAGATTTTTTCAGCATGAGTATATCTAGTTTCGTAGTATAATAACATATGACTTATATAATAAACTACTTGTTCCCTATGTTACTCATCATGATGAGTGAGCATAAAACCCAATAAATGATCATTAACATACATATAAAGGTAAAATGGTTGGTCATCCTTAGGGGGAATGAGCATAGGTGGTTGGAGGAGGTATTTTTTAATGCATCAAAGGCTTTGTGGCTTTCATCATCCCATTTGAATGAGACATCCTTTTTGAGGGGATGATGAAATGGATGGAAGTGGTCGAAAAGTTGTGAAATAAATCGATGAATAGATTTCAACTTTCCTTACAAACTACGAAGTTGATGAACATTAATAAGTGGAGGCATCTCAAGAATATCCTTGATTCTAGCAGAATCAACTTCAATGCCATGTAAAGAAATAATAAAACCAAGGATCTTTCTCGGAGAGAACATCAAAGACACACTTTTTAGGTTGAAGGTAAACACAATACTTAATGAGATAGTCGAATATGACCTTATGGACTATAAGGTGTTCGGTCGGATGTTTGGATTTAGCAATAAGATCATCTACGCAATCTTGCAATATGTGATGCATACTATCTTGAAAGATATAATTCATAGCTCGTTGATATGTAGCACGATTGTTTTTAAGTCCAAAGGGCATGAAATGATAGTATAAGGTCACCCAAGGAGTGATGAAGGTGGTTTTGTGTTGATCTTCTGGGGAAAGTAATATTTGGTTATAAGCTGAGAAACTATCCATGAGTGATAACATCTCATGGCTAGCAATGAGATCAACTAGTTGGTTAATAATCGGTAAAGGAAAGTCATCTTTGAGGTAAGCTAAGTTAAAATTGTGGAAATCCATGCAAATGCAGAGTCACCCTATTGTTTTTTTGACAGGAATGATGTTAGAGATCCATTGGGGATAATCAATGGGTAAGATGAAGGAAACCAAAAGAAGATGCTTGAAGTTCTTCTTTGACAAGATGGGAAATGTGAGGATGAATTTTCTATAGCTTCTATTTCATGGGAATGGCCTCGAATAGTTATAATATTGTGGACCACAATGTTTGGGTCAATATTGGGCATATCAACATAAGACCAAGAAAAAGTGTTGCTATGATCCCAGAGGAAATAAGTAAAAGCTTCATGTTCAACAACATCTAAATATTGGCCTATTTTTAGAATGTGTGGGTCATCCTGAGTGTGAATATTGATTTCAATGGTCGATTCATTCAACATGGTTTATGTCTCAGAAGGTAACGACCGGTGAATATAAGAATCTTCCGCACCAATGTAGGTGATAATATACTCATCATCCCGACATTGACGATGTTAATGAAAGGTGTATCATCATCGAGCATGTCAAGATACAAGAAGGGAAGAGAAGAGGGATCATATCCATCTCATTGATAAGTTAGAGTTGCCATGGAAATGGTGTTCATGAAAAAAAACAGGAATGGATTTTGGAGCCATATAATCTATAGGTGAAGGTGGTGAAGTTGGTGAATAGGGTGGGTAAGGTTTATCTTCCTAAATGAGTTCAACTCGGGCCTTCTTGGGAGATGGTTTGGAAAGCCAATGCCACTACAATCTTTATGCTTATGAGTGGTGCATGGGATGACAGTATGGTGGCCTTGTTCATATAAACCAAATCCAAAGCCCTTCTAAGAAAATTGATGGAGTAAGGTGTGGGAAAAGTTAAGGTTGGTGTGAGATTAAAGGTTAGAGGAAAATAACTGAGTTTGGGAAGGTGGCTCGGGTGAGTAGGTAGAAGCATAAAGTCCCCCATACATTAAGTTCATGCAAAGGTGGGGAGGATCAGTAAGAGAAAACCTCACCTATGAGGTGATCATAGCGGGGTGTTGGTAAGTTTACCATAATCTTGACGAGTAAGGAATGTTTCAATATTATAAAGGTGGCACTCCCTAGAGTGAGGCATTGAAAACACCTTCTAAGGGATCGGTAGTTGAGATGTGGGTACTTGGGAATGGATGAATTAATCGATAGTTGAGAAGAAGAAGAATTGGCTGGTTGAGAATTATATGGGTTGGCTTATGGGTCGATTCATGAAGTTGTGGTAGTAGTGGGAATAAGGGAGTTAGGTGTAGACAAGTTTACGACAACATTGGTGGATGGGGCCATATGTGAAGGAGATATGGTAGTGGTGGTAGATTCCTTAACTGGTATAAGGACATCATTGAGTCGATACAACATGTTACAGGTATTGAATGGTGAAGGGTCGGATGGAATGGTATAGTTGTGTCCTTCATGTTCAAATTTTAAACAATGGTGTAAGGTTGAAGGAACACAACCCATGACGTTGATCCAAGTTCGGCCAAGTAGCATGTTGTACTGGAATTCCCCTCTAAGACATAGAATAATTCTAAAATGGTACGGGGCCCACATGAATGTGGAGAATGATGGTGCCAAGGGTGGAAGTCATGGCATCATTGAATGAATGCATCATAACTAGGTTATTATGCATGCATCAATTGGCTGAGGATGCACATTTGGTTATATGTGGGAGGAAATGATGTTAATACTAGCACCACCATTGATCATAACACATCAAATGTGTATATTATCGATGTAAATGGAAATGAATAGGGTGGGATCAGGATCATCTGATTGGAGACGTATAATATCATCGTTAGAGAAACTTAGAGAGACTACTTGATGAGTGGTAGCGAGTGTAAAGGAAAGGGATGAAGTGGTAAGATATGTCACATGGTGAGGAGTGATAATGGATGCTTTCAAGATTAGGGTCATTAGGTAAAATCTCAATAGATTGCAAAACCTCCATGAGGGCCTTTCGATGTGACCGAGAGGTTTGGACCAGGTCGTACAAAGACATTTTAAGAAGAGATTAGTGTAATTGTTTAATCATTGTATGATGGGAAACCCCATAAAAAAATAGGGTAGGTGGGTCCACGGATGGTGATATTTGGTCAAAAGTGCGAGATGGGATATTGGGTTAAAGAGTGGTAGATGGGCTGGTTGTTTTCTCCTTTCCTTTGACCTTCTAGGCATGAGTGGAAATGTTAACCATATTAATATGGGGTAAAGGAGCAAGTGATTCATGATAGGTGTAGTGACAAGATGGGAAAAATATGGTGAGGGAATATATTGGTTTTGTGAAAAGAATGCAGTGCATTGGCATTTTGGTGGAGGTTTTTCTAGTTCTCTTATGTGGACCATATTTATCTAGAATTTTGGAGGAGGAGATGAAGGTCACTGAATAGGTAAAGGACGAGGATGTGTGGTGATTGGTGGAGGTGGAATAGGGTCCTCATCTAAAAGATCATCATCGTTAGAATTTTCTTCAGGAGGACATAGATGGAGAAGAACGTCTTAAGAGCCTTACACAGCTTTCCACATCATGCCCCTGACAGATGATGGTAAGCACAAATTTTTGTATCGTCAAACTTGTAGACACTCGTATTTTGGCCATTGCACTATTACGACTAATATTGCGCTAGTTGTGCTTCTCCCCGCAAACCGACATTACACCTCCGGTTTGACCTATCTAACTTTCTTCCT